>JAQLOL010014010.1:0-13354 GCA_029783665.1 Naso thynnoides
AGAGAGAGTGAGTGAGGAATATATATACATTTCAATTTTAAGTCCCCCACAGAGATAAAACATACAAAACAGAGCAAAAAAGCAAAACACACTCACACACACACAAAACTCCACAATGCAGAACAAACAAACAAACAAACAAAAAATTACAACAACAAAAAAACTTTTAAATTCAAATTCTGCCTGACATTGCCGTATCTTCAAAGTCTGAGGATCTGCTTTTCCATGTTATTATGTTGTCCATTGCCTGGTAGCTTCAGAGTTTATTCTGCCAGTGTGTTGTTGCTGGAGGTTTGGATGTTTTCCATTTTAAAGCTATGCACTTCCTAGCTGACAGCAAGGCAAGATCTATGTACCTGCTTTCCTGTTTGTTCCACTTGTCGGACATATTGGTTCCCAAATGACATAAACAAGTTGAAAGGGAAATAGAAACGTTTAAACACATTTAAACACTGAGACGTCAACTTGGTAACAGAGTTCCAAAATAAAGAAAGCAGGTTAAATGACCGGAGTTTCTTACAACGCCAACAGAGAAATGACAGCTCCTTGTTCATTTTATTCAGCTTCTCTGGGGTATAATAAACCCTGTGTATCATCTTAAATGCTGCTAGTTTTTGTGTTAAATTATGAGAACAACTATGAACTTTCCTACGAATACAAAAAGTCTTCTTAATTTTCATGTAAAGGTCTTGTTCCCACTATTGTCTTGAATTATACCTATTTATCGTTGGGCTCTAAACAAAGGCCTTAGAAATCTTTGAGATAACTTTATCATTTCTCTTCTCCCTTTTGTTTAAAGGTAGAGTCAGCAGCATTAGTTTGTTGCTGTTTGTGAACACAACATTCAAACTGGGCCCCTCCTCTCAGCTCAACGCACCATAAGTATTGTAACTTAGCGTGTACTACGTGCACTGCTAAACCGCTTACCTAATGTTACACAGCAAACTGCATTGGAATATTACATTTGTGTAACGGAAAAGTCGATAATTTAGCAAGCTAACAAGCTAACCACCAGTGTTAAGCACCTACCTGTCCGTCACAAAGTAGCCCAACTCTACATTGCTCTTCTCGGCCTCTCTTTCAGTGCTCCAAAACGGCTAAAAGCTCTGGAACAAGATTTATCCACTTGCTCACTAGGGCTATATTTCCTTTTTCTTTGCACTACGTCCACATTCGTAACTGTCTCTGGTCTGGACGGCGTCCCGTCGCTGTGCTCCACTGCTCTCAACCTCACCTGCATTCTATCATTGGCTGGGGGAAACACACCAGTTCACTGCAGTCACTCCATCTATGCTTCAGAGAAGTGTGGTCGCGCTGTCTTTACTTAAAAATTGATTGCGCGTCTATATCGCTCTTTATGGTAACTTGTGCCGAGCAGGTCCTGAGTCTGCCAGAACATCAAAATACAGGCAGAGGGCGCTGTGTCTCCATTCACAGTCACCAACACGCGTATGCAGAGGCCCAGAAGTGATGATTGAGCAGCATTACTTTTGTATATGTCTATATTTTATTTTTTAGTAAAATCCTACTGATTCCACCTTTAATATAACAACATCATTACTTCATGCCTTATTTGAAAAAAATGAAATAAATGGGAGGAAGGAATACCATATTTTAGTTGAAGTTCAGCAAAAGAATGGAAGGTCCCACTTACAAACAAGTGTGAAATTTCCTTAATCCCTTAAGTTATTATACCAAGGTTTAAACGTGTCATCCTCACAGTATGGAAAACTTTGATTTTTCCTAAATAGGAAAAAGGGGAAAAGGAGATTTGTAACCTAACAGTTTATGAGACAGTTTTGAAATACGGAGGCTGTAAAGTATAACAGTTTCCACTTCTTTGAAATCACTGTATGGTAGATGTTCCAAGTTGTCTGGACAAGTATTCAAGGATTCTATTCTTCTTTATGAATAAGAAGTATTTAAAAACCATAATTTAATCTGTGTAAGCTAAGATGACAAAAAACAATGTAAGCTGGAAGGCTTCAGGCCAGACCTGATAACTTTGATTGATGGGGTAGGCAGCTTTTCTTCGGTGTCATTGGGCAGACATTCCATAATAACCTTTCAGTGTTTATAGTTTTGATGTCCTGGTTATGTGTATGTTATTGTTGATACAGTTTGTAGTTCAGGTGGTCTGAAAGAACACAATATTTCTGCACCTCTCCACGGCTCTGTATTTAGACAGTGACAGGACTTTCAGCCAATCAAGGTAATTTCAGAGAGCACGCATTCCCATAGGCCGCTTTATGGTGTTTCTTAGCAACAGGTGACATTGCTACAAGCTGACTGGGTGTTGAAACAAGTGATGTGCCTTATGTCCTTAAACTCACCTCTGGCGACATTAGTGACAGCAGGCGACACTGTGAGCAGCAGTTTACTGCGCTGCAACTTTACTTGCAACTGTTTCATCTCGTCATAAATCTTTGGCATAAACTGGCCTTTAAAAGACAACAAACAAAATAAAACACAAGCAGGAGCAACAGAGAGGGTAGGGTGCTTAAACCTGGAGGAATCTCATGCTACAGCTAGCTTGATTACCGTATTTTGCCTACCCCCGCTTTAAGTAGTAGTAGCTTTTTGGGGGGGGTTTCGCCAGAAGGAGAGAGTCCAACAGTTTGTATCCGTCTTGGATAATGTTCTGGATGAAACGGAGAGAGATCCTGGTAATCCTTTTAGCTGTCCTCACTAACCACTGCATGGTCAGGTTCATCACAGCTTCCACACCAGTTGGGAATTCAGCTGGTCATGACATTTATAACAGGTAAACCAAGTAAACACTGACAAATCATTACGCATGTCAATGCCTCAGTAAGCTTTAGATGAAGTTCAAAAACATTGGTGTAATTATCTGTGATGTGCATTCAAAAAAAATTAGTGTTCTTGACTGCTCATGTGTGGTAGGGAGAGATCAAGCCATCCAAAAGCCAGTTACAATGTGGAGAACTTATCTATCAATCATCGTGGGACACTGGTCCCAATAGCGGTCTGAGGACTGGAAATAGAAAGCTCTACCTAAGTCTACCAACAGTACATGTACCAACATGCAAAGGCATGGTTTGTCGTAAGCTGCACATGAACTGTTAATGAGTAATTTATTTGCTAATTACGTTAGCTGAAGTAGTGTAGGTGGCGGACGTTATGCTAGCATCTTTGCATGGCACTAGCTAACTAGCTACCACATGTTTATTTTAACTTAGTGTCAGAGTTGGCTTGTTCTAGCCGCAGTGCAGTTATGATGTGGTGATGTGGTGAAACCACTGGAAGGGCACTTCATCATGTTTTATCCACCGTAGGGGCATCAAAGAGGGCACCTTTGTGGTATTTTTTTGAATAATAAGCCACTAAGGAGGGTGTTCGCCTCCCTGCCCCACGCCTGAGTTCTCCAGTGCCTCCCAAAACCAGCATGTAAAGCCATTTTGTGGATCTCAAGTTCAAATGAGGAAAAACACGTTCACATGACAGTCACTGTGTGTTAATTTAACAAAGGTTGAAAACACAGGATATTTGCGGGGGGGGGGCAAACAAAAAAGCAGTAAACTTAGACACACTTTATTGAAGTTATAAAAATAAGTATTAGCATTAAAGAGTAAGTGCATAAAAATAAATCAAGAATGTACAATTAGGGATAATATAGGAAAATATACCAAAAATGTACAACATGAACACAATAAAGGAATACACAAGAATATATTCAAGAGAAAGATTTTGATATAAACCAAGAGAGAAACACTAAGACATCAAATAAACCCAGTAAACAGAAATATAGAATACCGTACCTTTTACACAGTGTGCACAGTAGCTTCAAAAAATTTTAAAATGAATGACTAGCTCAAGTAATAATCAAATTGACCCTAAAATACCTGCTGCAGTATAATCCAAACCAAAGGGAATTTCAGCTTTTTCTGAGTAAAATGATGCAGCGAAGTCAAATACTTGTCATCATAGCAGATGGATTGAGAATTTTCCAGAGGCTGAAGTTTGCCAGAAGATAGGTTTATTGTAGAAGCATTTTTCTTCATCTGGCCTTGTGATTCTACACTGAAGTTGTCGTCAGAACAGTCTCCAGACGATAAAGTTTTCCAGACCTGTCACTGATCCAGACTACAGTGTGTAAGGGTAAGAAAAGGTAGAGGAGTGCGAGGCACCTGTGCTTAGTAGATTTTTTAAAAAATCTTAGAAAGTATGCAGATAATCCATCAGAGGCTGTCTAGGCTGTGCCTCCCTGCAGCTAACACATTCTACATATGGAATCTAAGAATGACAAATGAAGCTGGAAACAGTGAGGTGGTGGAACACTCCTCTCACACTCACACTTCTTTATCTCAGTTCTTCATAGCATCCTCATACCCATGTTTTCCATCTTTTAACAGCTGCAGGAGGGCGGCTGTTGGTGGGAGATTAAATTGGTTTAACCTTATATTAACAGTTTCTGCTAATATTTGGATATTCATGGCAACAAATCAACAGAGGTCAAACTTCTGGATTGTACCACACAACACTTTCAGGGTAGTATGCCAGTATGCCTTATTCACAAATGATCCCTTCTACAAGTGTTCCTAAACCACTTTAAGCACCTTTAACTTTAACCTTTAACACCTGCATCACCTAAATCTGTTACAGTAATGCATCAAATAATCCTTGTGATGCCACTTTAGCTCAACAACAGTAAGAATATCAGGAGAACCTAAACTTAAATTATGTTCATTAACTACAGGCTAGACTTCATATAATTCTGGACATACTCCAAAGAAGCAAACAAGTTATAAATCCAGGACGAAATCACATATTTCCGCAGCCATAGCTTGGAGAAACTCATGGATAGGTCTGTTGGATTTGTAGCGAAATTCTGATGTAAATTTAAAAAAAAAAAAAAAAGGAAGTGTCTATGTGCTATGGATGTGAAGACAGCAACAGGGATGCAGAGGCTCTCTCAGTCAAGTCATATCGGGAGATTATTTAACATTTGTGGTAACTAATTATCAATCCGGAGGCACGGCCAATATCAAATCATAGAGAGAAAAATATGACACTGTTGCTTGCTCTGATTCAGATTTACACTGATTAGTTAACTTTATACAACACAATGCTCCGGGCTAGAAAAGGCTGAAAGCCTTAAAGCCATTAGCTTAAACCATTGTGTGCACTCACTCATGTATGATGCCCGAATAGAACTCAGTGATCTGTCAAGGTTGCTCCAGAAGAGAGACATGACGCTGCCAGAGGCAGACAAGCTGCTGGCTCAACAGATTCAGAGGAGTCAGATTCTTTGAGCCACAGATTCTTGGAGTCCATGGTTTTCTCACCAGAGCCATACACAAAAACTGTTCTTCAGGCTCAAACAGAGAGGTCTTTCAAGAATGTGGCCCTTCATGATAATCCAAGAATTGTGAAGATCCATGCAGCACAGTTCTTTTGCAGCATGGCTGAGAATATGAAATGCGGGATGGCTCCAACAACTTCCTCTCATGACAGCACACAAGAGAACATCTCACACAGAATTGACAACCAACTGTTGACAGACATAAAGGTTCCTCTGCCAAAGACCTGGCCTGAGAGAAAACTGGACATACAATATGGTGATGAGAGGTGCTCTGTTTGTGTGACACTCAAAAAGTGGGGAGAAGAGGAAGTATCCAAGGATTTTGGGAATACAAGGAGCTAATGGGATTGCAGACACCAACTGCTCTGGAGCCTTTCTTTAAAGCTGTCTGCACCATTGTTGTGTCTACCAGTGAGTGTGAGAAAGCCTTCAGTAGCATTCTTACTGCCAAAAGGAACTCCCTTGCTGTAAGCAGATTTACAACCTGATTTTTCTGAAATCCGGTGGGTCACCATTAGAGCAGATGAGTCCACAAAGTTATGTAAGGTCATGGCTGGCGAAGGGAAGAAGATTTGCAGATGAGACAGAATGTGAAGCCCCAAGCCGTCCGAACACAGCTGACCCCCAAACCACCTGCTGGAGCCTTTTAAAAGTAAGTTGAAATCTTATTGCTGATTCAATCACCATTGTCTTATACACTGGCCCCTTCATTATACACATCTGCACAGTGTCATGTAAACCAATACAACAGCTCTGCCATGAACTGTACTTTAACAAAACGTAAAACTTCTCAAATGTTGTTGACGCTGTCAGAAAGCTGATAATTCTTCTTTATGTTTATTATTTAGGTGGTTGTAGGTGTTGGTACCTGAAAAGTGTTCCTAATATTCTGCCCCTTTACTGCATGAAAGTGGGGTTAAAATATTAGAGACACCTCTAAATAAAATGTACTGCACACCAACAGCAGTACCCACTACCACCTCAATAATAAACATAAAGAAGAATTATCAGCTGTCGGACAGTGACAACATTTGAAAAGTAATACGTTTTGTTAAAGTAGAATTCTTGGCAGAGCTGTTGTATCGGTTTGCATTAGTCTGCACAAATGTGTTTAAAATAGTGGCCACTGAGTGTATATTGAGTGCATGCAGATTTTTTATTTATTTATTTTTTCAGGTTAAAATGTAATATTTCTGTTTAGAGTAGTTGTTTGTTTACATCTGTGTGTTACTGTATGTGTCAACTTTGCTAATATGTTTAAGTATTCTAAAGTGCAAAAGTTGGTACTGAATTAATTTACCATGTAATGTGATATCCTCTCTGAATTTATTACCACATTCCTAGCTAACTCCTTTTCTGCCTTTATCTCTCTTTCTCTTTCAGCTCATGCCTGGCAAAGGCCAGATGATATGATGTGTTGTGGGCTGTGAGATGCCTTGCAATCCAAAACCCTGACAGTTACATTTAACCCCAGAATACACTTTTGCCATTTCTGTAAGTACGTGAACATCTTATTCATCATTTATATCAATGTTGTTGGTCCTCCCAAAATGTCTATTGCCTGTTAAAATATGCTACCATCAAATATTTAATGAGGTCTAAAATAATATACAGTTGTCTACTGTTTTGTTAGAATAGGCAATTAAGTCAATCCAACACAGTAGTATGTCTTTTGAGTGATTTAACTGTCAGTTGCATAGCTTACTTCTCCAATTTTCTCCTTGTCCGACCCTCTCTCCTATCCAAGTCTGTCTCTGCTGTGTGTGTCCACAGGGAATATGCAGTGCCAGTTCAATAGCAAGAGACATCTCTCTCTGATGGAAGTCGAGTCACCTTGTTTTCATCAACCTCCAGTAGATTACTCCAGTGCAGGCCTGATGTCTCAATTGCACCAGACACCAAAGGTACTTTATATAGTTTATGTAGCCTGAGGGAAGACTGGACATTGAGCATGGTGATGCATAAGTTCTTTGTTTGTGCGACACACTAAAAGCAGTTTGTTTAATAAATTTATTTTGTGAAAATCAGCATCATCTTCTAGTATCTTTTATTCATTGTTGAAATTTAGAATATTACTCAGTGATCTACTGATACTGACCACCCGATTCACATGCTAACAATTGAATAAGGGGAGTACCAGCACTTATTTTTTCCAATTAAAGCACTGGCTACTTCTATATTTACTTTCAGTCAGACTTAGGGACAAGTTTAAAAATCACATTTATCTGGAAAGAAGTGGACACACACACACACACACACACACACACACACACGTTTGTACAGCTATCTTTGTGGGGTCTTTACATTAACTTCCATTCATTTGTACGTCCTAACCCAAACCCTTACCCTAACCCTACCTTAACCAATTTATGCCTAACTCTAACATTAACCTAACCTCAATTGTTGTGGGGTCCAGGATTATGTTCCCACAAAAAATGTCAGACTCCATGTCATAGGTGAAAAGTCAGGTTTTGGACCCCACAAACATAGAAAAACAAACACACACACACACACACACACACACACACACACACACACACCGAGAGAAGCAATTCTAAAATCAGTAAAGTTACTGGGCATATTCAGTGGATGGCATAACCAGGCAGTAAACCCAGCTGGAAAACGTCGTCAGTATATGTGCTTGGTGAGCATTCCTCATTGGTTTGCATGGGCGGCCATCTTTGTGTCCAGTATCCAGTTCTAAGAAGACATCCTTGGTGTATTCCCTGCACTGGTGCGAATGATGCGATTGAAGACAAAATGATCCTTTGGAGAGACGCCATTATTTACTGGTATTACTTGCAAGTAAATCACCTGTAACACTCTGTTACATGAAACTTTTTATCCAGGGCTGTCAAAGTTAGCGCAATAATAACCTGTTAACACATATTCCTTTTAATGTCACTGACTTTTCTGCAAACGTGATTAACACAGGCACATTCTTCACGACCCTCAGTCTCTCCGGTAGTTTGGGAAATCAGGAAGCAGTGCGGCTACAACTGTAGTAGGAATTATAGGTGGAGTAAGTATATGTTCTGGACAGTATTTGTTGTAATCTATATTATACTGGGACACTATTATAAGGTTACTAGTGAGTATTAGCGGTGACGGCGGCTTGAACTGCTCCATGTTTTTGCTGGTCGGTTGCAAGCAGCTGTTAGCTTACAGGCTAGCTCTGTAAGCACACTGTACCTTGCTTGAATTACTCCATAATTCCGTTTTCTGACACCATATTATAGTCTGTATTATATTGGGTCACTATTATAGTTAGGTCTGACTCTGGAATGGGTGAGTGTTTAATATGACACTTATGACTAACGGTCAATAAGACACAGAGACAACTCTGAAGGAGCTTTAGTGACGTTCATAGCAACAATAACAGACATGAGCAATCAAGCCCTGATCACAGCAGACTAAACATAGCTGACCACCAAGTGCTCAATCAAAATATCATTATTTATTTTATTATATTTTAACATACATTTTCATAAAGCAAGCATATTTTCCCCACCCTGACCTTGACAAGAGTATTAAAAACTTGAAAAATATCCCTTTAAGATACATTTAGAACTGAAAAAAGTGTGATTAATTTGTGATCAATTGTGTGTTAATTATCATACGATTAATCACGATTAAATATTTTAATCTATTGACATCCATCCTTCTAACATAATGTCAGTTGTTATGTACATACATACTTTTGGCACATAGCTGTTATATAGAATATTGTCATAATAACTTACAGTAGATTGATTCACGCTAGTCCTGAAAACAAATAAACAAAAAAAAAAAACATCAGTGAGATTAGAAGTTCAGAGTAAAAAAAAAGAGCATTTCAAAATGAAAAATATGGAATCCAGCACAACCTTTGATGTAAGAAAAAAAAAGTCAAACCCCTGATGCCTGAAACTTCATAAAAGCCTCCAATGCACCTACAGAAACTGAGCGTGGGCAGCACATGCTGCTTCACAGGCTATTTATACCTTTTATGTTCATAGAGGTGAAATCTGTTGTATTTAGCGACTCTTTGAGTTTGATTTCAAGCTAAACCATATCACCTAAAGTTGCACTATTTAGGTATGTACATTCTAGTTTAAATATTGCATGAGGCCTTGACTCCATTGAGACCTTGAAATGCTCATGAAACCACATGCATAAATATCATTGCTACAGGACGCAGTGATGGAAGATAGTACTGAAAGCAACAATACCATGTGACACTCAGCCCCTTTAAAACAGCTGTATTTTCAACAGGCACTGCACTGGTTTGAATAAAAGCATTTATGTAATCACTTTCGCTTTTTGTCAGCCTTTCCTATAAGGGTATTAAAGTTACATTTCCAGGACCTCCTCCAGCAGAATTTGAATCATTGCTCATGTCAGGACAGCCCAAGACGACTCTGATAAACTATCCCTAAGTGGCCTTCGTGGAGGTATTTCCACATTACAGTCAAAGAAGCTGATGGATTATAGGCTTGGAGTTGTCAATAAAGGCTCTGTGATGAATGTCAAACCAAGCCACTAGTGTTGTTGCTGAGTGGGATTCCTGTCTGGAAATATAAATAAATCAGCCATCTTAACCCTGGGCCGATTGAGAGTCAATAATGATTTGCGATGTGAGTCTGTGGTATTTTTTTTAGTAGGATGGATAGTCTATTACTTGTAATGGATTGCCACTAACCTGTTAGCGATTGCCCATTACAGTATTGATTTTTACAACCTCATCTGCATAAAAAATTCCACAGAGCAGAATTTATCAGGATCATCCTACACAAGTGCTGTTTTATGTTCCTTTTACTCTGTATATACTGCAGAGTCCAAGGGTTTTGATGTCAGACTGATCAGGTAAAAACTGGGTGATATTGAGGACAGGGGTGGGTCGTCGATGGTTGCGCCAGAAGATGTGTTTAACAGCAGTCAGTGTTCAATGTTTTGGGGCATTAGCAAATTAAGCTTCAGGTGTAGCCTAATTTCAAGACGAACAGAACAAGTTTTGAAATTTCAGGACCACTTCTCGTAACTCAGGACGGATTTTTTCAGGTTGTTTGGTCACCGTATTAAGTATGGATGCTTCCCACCATGTGTTATGGTGACAGACGTATGGACACAAATCTTGCATGTGTATCTATGCATTAATAATGGTATTATTGTACTCTAAAGTAGTACTCAACACAATGCTTTGGAGGTATTCGTGGTAATCAGTGGCTGTGTCTCAATTCCTTCCTTTGGTACTTGTACTTAGTATTTATGATGCATGTATGAGTATTTACTACATACTTCATTTAAATATATAGGGTTGGCAGTGCCCGGGTGAGCTTGGTCAGTCAGCTGCTCACTTTTCTCTGGATCTCAATATCTTTTAAATTAATTGGCCTGACATTTTGTATCGACATTGCCGAGGGCAAACTTTGGTACTTTTACATTTTGGGTTTTTGGTGACATCTCAATGATTGTAAGAACTGCTAGGAAATATTAATTAGATTTCCATGGTGACAAGACGATGATTTTCAGTGAGTTTGGTGATCCTCTTTAACCACCATCACTGTTGGGTCAAAGATTTCATCTCTCCGATGACATCTCAGCATTTACCAAATTGGTGCAAAGTTCTGTGAAGGCACTAATGGTTCCCAGAATGTGGCTGCCTCCATTTGCCACAATAATGTTGTTTTTTTATTTGTGTATGACATATCAGGACCCCCGAATGGATTATCATGAATATTGCTTAAGACATCTCCTTCAGGAAGTACTATAAGCATTTTGGTGACCTTTTATCTTAGACAGTGTATGCATGTGTGTGCTTCGTGAGGCCCCATCTCAGAAACTACAGGCCACAGTGAACAATGAGGCTAAAAACATGGAGTCAGTGACGGTTTTCAAGACAACTTGGCAGAGTGAGGCTTCAGGACACTTGGATTTCTTCAGGTGAGTGGTATGGAGGCAAATAGTGAGAACCTGTGCTGGAAAGTGAAAGCAGAGTCAAATTTTGGAGCCTAATGTGAAGCTGTGGTGGCCAGTCAGTTGATCGGTAAGTTAGACCAAGTAGAACTGAATGACCCTTCCATTGGAGGGATACAGAGACACTGATTCACATTTTTAAATGCGCCAACACTTGACACTGATTGTCACAGTGACTGATTTGGGCTGAAATTGGCCTTAGCATGCTAACTTGTGACTAAGACTGCAATCATGGAGGAAAAAACCAAACAATTGCAGAAACAACACCATGTTGGCTTTGTCACTAGTGGCATGTTATCATTCTGACATTTGCAGTTAGCTTACACAACCGCTTAATCACTCTCATTTGAGTTTACTCACTTATGTCCCTTTGCTTGTGCAGACAAACTACATGCAAAACTGCTTAGAATTAATTTGTAGTATGAAATGGATACAGTGACTCAAACATGCTGCTCACTGTGTGTCAATTTAGTATACCGAAGCATCTTGATTTATAAGCTCTATTTAACTGCATTAAAATTTTAAGCAGATGAAGGTGTAAAGCAAGATTGTTTTTGGTAGATGATACATGAAATTAAATAGTTAAGCCTATCCACGATAATTCAAAGAAGAAATATTTTTGTTTTGGACCAAGATCACATTTGGTTTCCTGTACTTTCTTACTGGAGCATGTTCTCTTTTTTTCAGATATACTTTTTTGGATGACTGTTGGGTGATATCATAAAAGCAGGCAGCACCAGATGTTAAGCGTGGCATTTGCACATGCAGTTCTGTGGCTTTACTTCACACAAAACAAATAATGGTTCAGGCCTGGCTTTTGTCCTGGGTAGAGAGTTGGGCGAGAGGTGGTTTATTTTAATCCTCATCTCGTCTTGATCTTTTCACAGACATCAAACCTGTGACAGCTCAGCCATTCACTAGGTATAAATGTCTAACTAAACTACAAATGTTTCTTCCTTGGTTCTTCTGTTCTTTCCCCTCTATTTTTTCATTTCCAGAAATTTCTATTGCTAAATCACCTATTTCCACATGACAAAGGGTGTTTCATTTGTCCAGGCAGCACCCAATTTGAAGACAAATGCACTCATAGGTTTTTGAATTACTTTGGATGAAAGCCCTACGAAACACTTCATGTTTTTCTCATTTTTGCCCTCTTTGGTAATTTTGGCAAAGGTGCACAACATGTTTTATAATGCTTTTCATTGCTGTATTTCATAAAGCTGACAACCATGGCACAGGTATTTCCAATTGTGTCAGAATGATGAACTGTGCACAGTGATGGATGAAGACTAACTGACTGTATATGGGTGTGAAAGCTGTTTCCAGACGCAGTCCTTTCTCTTCCCCTCAGAAAAACCAGAGGAAGTTAAATTCTCACAGTTTGCTCCAGAGCCTTCTCATAAGTGAAAGACAGATGAGGAAAGTGTGAGAAACCAAATCCAATGGTGGTGTGTAATAACAGAGAGGCAACAACAGACAACTTGACACAAGAATGAAAGGAGACTGCAGGTTAGGGTGTAAATTATAACAAAATGCAAAATTTGCATTTTATTATATTTTGGTTACATTTTGCATTTTGTGTTTTGTTTTGAGGTCTTGTTTCCAAAAGAGGCTTTCTGATGAAACGAAGCATGGTCTTACCAGACCACAGCTGCTTCAAACAGATTTAGTCACATGTCATTAGTCAACTTTGGGCGTGATTTTTGACTCTGAGCTTAATTTTATCCCACACATCAAAAACATAACACGGACAGGTTTTCATCACCTTAAGAACATAGCCATAGTCCGCCCGTTTCTCTCTCAGGCAAGCACGGAGGTGCTAATGCGTGCTTTTATCTCCCGTCGTTTAGATTATTGTAATGCCCTGCTTGCTGGTCTTCCCAAAAAGAGTATTTCTAACCTACAACTACTTCAAAACTCAGCTGCACGAGTGTTGATGAGGACCAGAGGGGGGCCCACATTACACCGGTTTTAAAATCACTGCATTGGCTCCCCGTTCGCTTCAGGATCGATTTTAAGGTTCTTTTATTAGTTTTTAAATGTCTTAACGGTCTTGGACCATCTTATCTATCTGAC
>JAQLOL010014011.1:0-13351 GCA_029783665.1 Naso thynnoides
ACGACTACCCAACTTGCATCAGGGAAAAACATCACTATCAGTATTTTGCACACAAAGTATTTTTTACACAAAGCAAAGTTCATGCATTTATCAGTGTTGGGGGAGTAGCTAGTTACATGTAATGGAATTATGTAATTTAATTACAAAATAAATGTAACTGTAATCAATTACAGTTAGTGACAGAAAATGTGATAAATTACATTTACTTATGAAAATGTTAATGACTACAAAGGAGGTTACATCTGAATATTTTATATAAAAAGTTTAATTTATATGTTGAATAATATTCATTTTTTTCCTCTGCATGTTTTTGATGTGCACAATGTTTTCTTTTGTCATTTCCAGTTAAGACCATTTAGTAAAGTTTGAGGCTATTCTGACGCTTGTGATTGGTTCTCTTGTTTAAATCTGCAGCGCCTCACGTCTGCCTGTTAAATTAATCCACATTGCTGCTCGAAGCTTACAAACCTGTCTGAGAGTTGCCACCATGAACTTTTTATTCGGATAAGGGCTCAGGCACAACAATGCAATGCGAAATATGTTTACCTGCTGTTAAAATGCTGCTGACTTCAAAGGTTTCTGTGTCAGACTTGAAACATCTGCAGGTCTGTAGCCTCATCAGTGTCGAGCGCTGCTGTGAGGTGAACTCTGCCTGGTTTAAACTTTTGAAAAGGGTTCACAGTTGAAAAATAGTTAGAAGTTTAGAAAAGTAATCAAAAAGTAATCAAATGTAATAATTTCCATAATGAGATAAAGCAATTGAAATAGCAACATTACTAATTACATTTTAAATAGGGTAACTTGTAATCTGTAACCTATTACATCTCCTAAGTAACTTTCCCAACCCTGCATGTATGGAGCCAATATCAGTTCTCACATCAAACATTTACATTAACGTTAGTAATCAGGTTACTCAAAGAAATCAGGTTACGCTGCTGACAGAGGAGACGTTCACACGCACAGCAAGACAGTTACTAGATTTCCCCCGTAACTTATTTTGGAAGCGTGGCTCACAATCACTGAGGTGAAAGAGGATTCTACTTCCTGGTTACATTTTGGAGTGTGTTTGCATGTGTGTATGTGTACGCAAACACACTAACTGGAAACACATTTCAGTCCAGGATGAAAAGCTGGACTTCACAAACTGGACCTGGTTTGTGTTTAAGTTCAGGGTGACAGTTAAGAGAACGATCATAAAGATTTGTAAAAGTTTGCAAGGAATGAATGCATATTAATGCAACGTCCTCAAATGTGAGTGTTTGTGTGTGTGTGTGTGTGTGTGTGTGTGTGTGTGTGTGTGTGTGTGTGTGTGTAGGAGCTGCAGCTGGACCGTCGCTTCAGTGAGCAGGCAGAGACGGTGAAGGCTCGGCGAGTGAGGGAGGTCAGAGAGCAGATGGGCTGGGAGGAGGAGCGCTGCAGCATAGCACTCAGCAAACTACAGGACTGGTACTCACACACACACACACACACACACACACACACACACATAAATATATATATATACATACACACACTTATAGATGTAATTTTCGAATAACAAAATGTAGTAATTGCTGTATCATTGGCCTACCCATTTCTTTTTAAAGATCATTATTGTCTGTTTATCACTTTATTATTTTATTATTCTGAAAATTGTCAATGTTAGTTTTCTAATTTACTTACTTACTTACAATGAAGAGTAGAACTTTTTTTATGTGTGTGTGTGTAAATTCAGCACAGGTATTTCCAAATAAGCTCTTTGCTCTTTTAGAACGGATACATGAGTGAAAATAAAAAATGTTTATAAGTGTTTCTTTGGAGTCTCAAGTTCTTACTGATTACCAGGCTGGACAGAATCAACACCCACAGAACGCAGACACCACCTCTGCACATTTTAAACAAATAGAGACGCTGCTTGTAAAACAATAAATATAAAATTTTAGGTTTTCAATGATTAAGATATTTGTTTGTTGCCAGTTATTATTCTTTCTTCAAGCCTCTGTGGAGAAACGCCTCGGACAGTGTCTTAAAATTAAAAACAAATGTTCACTTGGACTCGCGGATGAACTGATTAGAATCTGTTGGTCAAAGGCGACCTTACAAAGCGAGTTTTTAATGAAAACTCGAGAAGTCATGCGCAAATTATGACAACATTTAATAATAATATTTAATAATGTTTAATAGCATAAAAGTAAATGTAAATAGTTGGAGGAGGCAAAATGTGTAATTCTGGTAAACTTGTTCATTTTTTGCAAGATAAATGATTACGGATTAATCAGTTCACAAATTAAGTTTTGCTCTGTCCTCTCCACATCAAACCTTACATTTTAATGTTCACATTTTGTTTTAAACAGCTGGTTTTAAACAGACAGATGTTTTTCTTTCAGTGTGCTTAAGGAAGTTTTAGATTTTTTGTGTTCTTATTTTTTGCTTTGCTATCGTAAATGATTATTGTCTATCAGATTACAGAGAAAAAACATTTGGTTAATTTTTTTGGTGATTTTCTTTCTGAATTGAGCCACCCTCCAAATGAAGCCCTCACCTCTCGTGTTTGTTTTTAGGTTCAGGGACACTCTGGAGGTCAGTGTGGTCACTGTGGTTGCTATCTGCACCAACCACAGAGTCTCCACCTACCGTCTCCCGGTGCTCACCAAGTCTTCAACCCAGCTCAGGCGTCAGGGTCCATCCGACTGGCCTGATGGAGACCTAGCTGCTGCACCAGAACGCATTAAATTCAGAGCTGAGCCTGCAGGGGATAACAGCAAATTAGAAGGTGAGAAAGAATGCTTGTTTGTTTGTTATATCTTTCAAAAACACGCTTTACCTTTCGTCTGTATGTATTCTGCAGAGGAAAGGGTGCTGCGCCCCCCCGTGGCTCGTCCCGCTGGGATAAAGCTGTCAGACCGTCAGATCGAGAGGCTCAGGAAGGCTGCAGAGAAAGCTGAACGCGCTCGAGCCAGGATAGAGAAGAGGAAGCAGGAATGGGCCAAGCTGTGAGTGTTATGTCCAACATCACCGCACACCTCTGGGCTCCGATCGCACTTACACGGCATTCAATGTTTTCTTTTATCATCATGCTGTTTACTGCATTCTAAACAAACAAACAAACAAACAAAAAATTAAAAAATGCTGTCCCAGATTAATCAGCACAGGGGCTACACTGAGCCATGGGCTTTGACTGTAACTTTTGCGATTCTGGTGCAATCTGAAATGGACTGTTGGTGTCTCAGTCATGCAGAGAAGCCCGATGAGAACTCAGAGGATCCTCAGGATGTGCAGGCGATCCGTGAAGCCAAAGAGAACATCGGAGACTTCAAACTGAAGTCAGATAAAGATTTCACAGTGCCGAAAGAGCTGAGGATGAACGCCGAGAAGAAAGAAGCACAGCTGATATGCCTGGAAGAAAATGTATGCAAACACACAAATATACACGTCATGGCACACATCTGAGATCTGAGTTTCTCATGAATGATGCATGTTGTCTGGTCTGGACAGCATGTTCATTTAGCTAAAATGACTGATCAATGGCAGACAAAACAAAAGTGGCAGTAAAATCCCGGTTCCAAGTCCTCAGTTTAACATAATTGCTGCTCTTCTTTTTGTCTTATTTGAATGTCAATTATACATAATTTTTGGTTTGGACAGTCACATCGATTCCTAACTAGACGCGACATGAGCGACCTCTGGCGGATGAAGTGTGATTCATTGTCCAGACTGACTACGAGTGACGTCGCAGCAGAAGGAGCAGTTGAGTTGGTTGTTGACAGGCAGAACCTGAAAGATGACAGCGTCGATTCTGACCAATCAAAACAGGCCGAAGTTGGGCCAAGTGTGCAAAACTTTACCCAGTTAGAGCGAAGGCCAGCAGTATTTCCAGCAAGCGACACGTCGCTGCGGCTGTTCGCTGTCGCACAATGCCAGCTCGGACATCCTCACTGAAAAGAACAAAAGAGATCAGCTGTTCACTCACAGGCTCACTGGCGTCGGATCTAGTTAGGAATCAGAGTCTGACAAAATAAGCAAATTGAAATTGTGAAGGTATTTGAAACTATTTCTGTCGTACAAGAGAAAGCCTCTGTTGTCATTGTATTGTGCAGGATACAATGAACTGAAAAGTGCCACTCCTGATTGGTGTAAAAAAGTCAAAAAAAAGAGAGAACGCATTAAAAACAATATCAAAAACATCAAGTGCACTGAAACAACCAGCTTGCACACAATATACTGAATAAAAGAGGTTTTTATAAAGTGACGAAGTCAAAGAAAAATGCTGTATGTACTGAATAAAACGAGGAGAGGAAGCTATTAAGTGTCATCAACAGACGTGCCAAACTGTGCTTCCAGTGTCTGTGGTGTTTGGTTTGTCTCTTGCCTCAGTTTCATTTCACTCTTTCAACATTTTGGGGGTTTAGAGATTTGCTTGGACAAAACTAGAAGAACCTTAAGATCTGGGAATGAGACATTTTTCTCTCTTTTTTAAGTTTATTGCATAATTTATTAAAATAAAAACAAAATGCATTAAAAAAAAATCAATAAATTAGGAACTTTACTTGTATGTCTGTCAGATTCATTTATGACTCCGTCCGTCCAACCAGATCCGTACAAAGCAGTGTGAGATGAATGGACGGATCATGGCGTTGCTGGACTCCAAGATTCGTCTGGTGGCTCAGCTGCACACTCAGGCACAGCAGATCAGAAATGTCCAGCAGCGTCTGGCGCCGCATCTCCACCGCCATCCACCCACTCTGCCCTGCATGCTGCCAGAGGAAACCCCAGAGAAGAGGCGGCAGTACAGCCACGCTACCCTGGAGCGATACCGCCTCCTAAAGGAGCAAAGGTACAGGAGCCAAGTTTGATTTGAATCCAAGTCCAGAGTCAGACAAAATTAGAGAGAGTTCAAGTAATCATGTGACTTCGACCAATACAACACAAGTTCAGACTCTAATCCACAGCTCAGCTAATGATAGAACAAGATGACAGAGGGTTTTGGTCAGCTGCTGATTGTATATTTTTGAAGGAGTAGCGGCATAGCTCCTTTTTATTTTCAAACAGGTTCCATTCCATCGAGGTAGAGGAGCAGGAGGGAGCCTCAAGTTTATTAGAGCAGCTGGAGAAAGAGATGGAAGAAGAGGAGAAGAGAAGAGAGGAACCGACCCCCAACCGGGCAGCTTCATCTCTAACCATGAAAGCAGAAGAGACGGAGGTGGAGGATGGAGCAGAGCGGAGTGATCTGGAAGAGGAGCTCTGGAAGGAGGAGGAGCTCAGACTGCTGCACGAGCAGGACTCTCTGCTGGAGCAGGTCTAAAAAAAATTATTTACTAATTGCTGAATGGCTTATCTAACCACACAAAATATTTCTTAGAATCTACCGAACATCTCAGACTAACAGTGTGTAACATTGTATTTAATTTATCCGCAAAATGTGTTTCTTCAACCAGATGGAGAGTTCAGTGTGTCAGTTCGATGCAGAGCTCAGGACGCTGCGACACCAGAAGCTGCGTCTGGACTGTCAGCTGAAGCTGGCCGACCTCCGGCAGCTGATGCTCTACCAGGAGCTGCTGATCCTCAAAGAGTTTGAGAGGAAGGAGGACAGCCTGCAGGAGAGGCTCGACAGCTGCATTAGGGAGGAGAACAGCATCACGGTGAGAGACCTGTGGACGACCGCTTCACGTGGATCGTCTCTTCATTCATTTGAAACTTGTGTTTTTATTTTTGTTTTCCTTTTTCTCAAACAGTTTGCTTTCCATTCAGTTTGTGCAGAGTAAAATCACCTTTTACAAATTTCTTTTTCTGCTGTGGGAAGTAACAAAGTGTGCACTGACGCTTGGCCCAGTTGTCCTGGACTGTGCCAAGACACGACTGTCCTCCCCCCCCCCTCGCCCCCCCACTGCCCTGCACTCACATTTCTCCACTCTAACTGGGCCTGAACACAACTGAGCTGACTAATCTATGGAGTGTGACCCATATTTTTACCCATGTTTTTTTTCATCTTGTAATAAAATTTTTAAATTGTTCACTGGTAACAGCGATCTAAAAGACAGTCACAGATTTTTCCACTGCTCTTTATCTGGACTTTGTTTGCTGTTGTCTGGATTTAAGGAGCTCCGTGCCTCTTTCAACCGCGCCTGGGCCGACAAAGCGTGCCGTGCTTGGGCGCGGTACGGAGCGCTCACCCTACTTAAACTGGACTTTGGGGGTCAAACGTGCTCAGGCAGGATACGGACTGACTAGTGTTAGTGCGCCCTAAGTGCATCTAATCTGTGAATCTTGCGCTCCACTTCAGTTTTTCCATGTTGTGCCATTTACTACATTTGCTCCATGAAATTTGGAGGTGAATATCGTACTTTTTTTCTTAAGTATACTTGTCTGACAGCTGTAGTAAGCAGCAGTGGAACTGACCAGTGTTTCCCAACATTTTTTGTCCTCTGATTCCTCACAGAAAAGTTGTTTCTACTTGGGGCCCTTTGTAAGGTTTAAGATGTCTGAGACTTCTCCTCTTAACTTCTCCCATGGTTTCATTTAACTGTCAAATAGCCAAGTGCTCCTTTATTCGTTCAAATTATTTTTATCTGATATCACTTTTGTACAGTTAGTTTTTGGAAGCAGGGCTTTTAAATGTAATGGAGGACTTTCAGATTATGTAACTGGTGCATACTTGAGTAAAAAAGTGCATCTTTCTGTTGGACAATTCAAATTTTTTGACTTCGATGTCACCTGTAGCAGCACTACAGTGTCTGCATGCAGCAAACACATGCTGTAGGCTGCGTGAGTCCTCACTGGACATCGGTCAAAATTACGTCAGAAAGCACAGAATTATTCCACACATTGTAAATTTAACTCTTTTTTTACACTCACTGTGCCTAAACGCACCCTGTGCAGTTATAGACAGAGCACTGAAACTGCTGCCATGTGTGTCTCAGACAGGGTTGGACAGTAACACATTACTGTAATTTTATTACTTTTCCCTGTAACTAGTAAAGTAAGGGGTTACAACTGCTGAAACTGTAAAAATATTACAGTTACTGATCCAAGTAACGCTGCGTTACTAGAAAGCAACATGTTTTTTGTCTTCAGTCAGATATTGTGTGATGATGACGTGTTCAATCAATCAATCAATCAATCAAACTTTATTTATATAGCACTTTTCATGCAACCCAAAGTGCTTCACAAGATAAAACAGAATGAAACGACAAAACATACAACAATAAAAAATAAATAAATAAATAAATAATAATAATAATGAAAGCCTGTCCCTCCCACCCCCATATATAGACCCGTAATAAAAAAGTAAGTAAAAAAGTAATAAAATGCACAAGACTTAAAATAAATAAAAATGAAAATAAATAAAATAAAATAAAATTGATTAAAGACATAAGAATAGTAAAATATGAGAAATAAGAGAGTAAAAGAAATCAGTTAAATGCCAAATTAAAAAGGTGAGTCTTGAGCTTCCTTTTAAAAATATCTACAGTCCCTGCAGCCCTGAGGTTCTCTGTGAGGCTGTTCCACAGATAAGGCCCATAATGGCTGAATGCAGCCTCACCGTGGGTTTTTGTTTTGACTTGTGGTGTGGTTAAAAGGCCGGTGCCAGAGGACCTCAGGGTCCGTGAGGGATGATATGATAAAAGCAGGTCAGATAGATAAGATGGCCCAAGACCGTTAAGATGTTTAAAAACTAATAAAAGAACCTTAAAATCGATTCTGAAGCGGACAGGGAGCCAATGCAGTGATTTTAAAACTGGTGTAATGTGCTCACTCTGCAGAGTTTTCGGAATGCCAAACACAGATATGAACTGAGTGAGTGTTTTAACCACTGACTTAGCCGTGATTGATTGTGTGGATTGGCAGAAGGATAACGTGTGTTCTGATACATAACTGTGAGGAGATACTTACAACCCAACTCTGAGCACAGCAACGGACCAACACAGTCAATAATAAGGTGCTCAAATGGTTCAGCTACTGCAGGAGTAGGTTGAAGAGGAGCGGGCTTAAAGGCTTACCTCCTACTTGGCACACATGACAAGTTTTAATATAAACGGACACATCCCTTTTTCCACACGGCCAGAATAAAATGTTTTAAAATGTTCAGATAAATTTTTCTGACGCCAGAGTGTCCACAGTCGTCATGGGCAGCATTAAATACCACAGCACAAATTGAGCAGGGACCACAAACTGAAAAACAACCTCTTTAACAGAATCAGCACCAAGAGCAACCCACTTTTTAAACAGCAAACCACTGCAAAAAAAAGTCTGACCATGACATCTTTCCCAAGACCTGAAACACTGACGTTACGCCTCCAGAACAAGTTCGTAAGCCTTCAGAACAGCAGCTTTAACTTTAACATAGCTGGCGCTGTCCTCTGTGCTTTACGACTGCGCTTTTCCTGTCAGGACGCACTGCAGCATGAGAGCGCAGTCTGTGTCAGGCCAGTCCCTGGCTTTGGAAAACACCTCCAGGTCTCTTTCATTAACTGCGACAAACACAAATTATTAATGTCAAAGGGGGCAAAGACTGAGGACCCTGTCCATCGCTGGACCCTTTACCATCCTTACTTAAAGACAGGCAGTATCCCTCAAGCTCCAACCATGCCTGCGGCCAGATGTGCTCAACCTCAATCTGTTTTTTAAGCTCCAACTCATACTTCAAAGGTGGTGTGTACGTTTCTCAAGTTCTGCTGGGAACGTCTGTTGGTATTTGAATTAAACGCCCCCAAAACAAATAAACTCCTCTCTTCGTGTTTTCTCTGATGCTCCACCCAGCCCCCTGTGCCCCACCTTCCAAACACATGCATGCGCGTGGCAAAGGCAATGGTCAAGGCAGCAACACGCTAGGTTGGTTGGCTGGTTTAGTGTTTTGAGTTTTGATTTTCCCCTGAAAACAAAGCAGGGACAGCACAAAAACACAGGAATTTTTCTCAGGCCACACACAGACCCAAGAAATAGCATGCAGTGAGGAGATATGTTCTAAATTTCACAGAAAGTGTTTTGGACAGCAGAACTCAAGAATTGTACACTCCAGCTTTAACTTATCATGTTCCGTCTGCATATGGAGAAGCTCTCTCTGTTGCCTAAAAGTAAGGCACTGTGTTTGAATGGGAAAGGCAGAAGAAATTGGAGGACGCTCTTCCTGATCTGCAGACATTACCCCAAACGCGACTAGTCTGGATTTTAAAGCGACCTTAACATTATCTTTAAGACGTTGCTCTCCCAAAGTCACAGAATAATACTCAGCAAGTTTAATTAATTGTTCCTTTGTGCACTTTTCTAAAGATTCCTCGGACAGAGCAGCAATATATGCCTCAACATCAGACATTTTACCTGATTATATTTACAAAAGTTTTCAAGAAAACAAACTTAACGCACAAACAGGATTAACTGAAAGGGCTCCCTGCGTTCACCCGGAGGACAACCCTCCGACGGTGTGGTGTTTCCTCGCTAACTACACAAAGAAAACCCACCCCACTACCTAAGTCCCCGAACTTTCTTTGTGCCGATATTGTGGGGGTACGAGACCGCTGGCCCGTTTGAACAACTAGCAAGCTAGCAACCCCACCAGAACCATGGACATGCTCCCAGGGTCACTCACCGCTGCCTAACCACCCTTTTGCAACAAACCCATTTGGGGAACGCCGCCAAGCCTATAAGGGATAACCCCAAACCTTCTTGATTTCAACTATGTGCACAAGCACCCTGTCTCACCTGTTACGCGCATAAACAAAACTGGAACCGGGGATTTAAAGCTCTCCCACACGGAGGTAAGCAAACGCACACACAAACTGTATTTCAAAACAAAGCAAGAAAACTTTAACCTTACCCTGTTTAGCCAGCTGAAATAAACTCAGTCCTTTTTCTGAACCACAAGACATACTCGAGTAAGCAAAGAGCCAAGCGAATAAACTCAAGCTTACCACTGATGGCAATCAGACAGATAGGGAACCAGTGTGTACCAAATGTGCTCCAAATGACTTTACATACGTGTACACCTGCAATAACAAACTTTGACCTGATTGTAAACAACAATCAGAAAAACAAAATTACTTAAAACACGATGAATTAAAGTTAAACATAATTACTTAACAGAGCCAGACAGACTCACCAAATTAACGCAATCCAAACTTACCAATTAAGCAAAATGTGCAACATATCGTAACAAACAAAACAGTTCAGACAAATATATTATGTTGCCCCACTGGAACAAAAGGACAAGCCCTCATTTATAATAACAGAGGAGTCAGGGGTTTGGAAAAGGAAAAAAATAATTTATTACAAAAACAAGAAAATTAGAAAAATAAAATGAGATGCACTAACAGAAAATAAACCAAATCAAACAAGTGGCGCTGGCGATGGGCTGGCTGTGAGTGAGAGATAGAGAGAAAGAGAGGGCTCAGGAAATCAGCCTTTCATCCTGTGAGGGAGCAATTAGGCTCAGGTGCTCCAGATTACCCAGAAAATGATGGTTATCTCAAGAAGAGAAAAATGTACATTAGTTTCTCTACTACCACGCTCAATGTAAGCAGGGGCCGTCACTGTCGGAAAAGTTTCTCTCTTTCTCTGTTTGCATCATGCCTGCGTGCTCACGGGATGTAACTGGCCATATAACTAGCGGGAGCCAGCCATTAGTTTACAGTTGTTTGGCATTTATGAACCTACACAAGTGTCTACGATCAAAATGAGCTTTATGAATCTGGTGTAGGTGTTTTAATTGCAAATCATCACACAGATTTACAAACATGTCATGAATGACACTGTGTTTTCTGTCATGTTTAAATGACAAATAAAATGTCATTCACTGTACATGTTAAAAGGAGATTTGAGTAGACTGACCTACCATACATATTTTTTTAGCTGAATCTGACAGAGTGGAGGTGATGGGCACTGCCATATGCAACACAGGTGATGGAATTGTGGAGGTGTTGGACCTGGAGAGGGAGATTGGGATTTCCCTTGGCAGAGCTGCGACCTAACCCCTGTGGCACCAACTAAGTGGATCACCAGCTTGAGGTACGGCAAATCTCTTCTGCTTCACAGTATTTGAAGAGTCCTTGTTGATATTTATTCCAGTTCAAAAAGGCAAAAAGCGACTGCATTTTCATCGCTGTAGGATACAGAGGAAGAACAAATTTACTGATCTTTGAGAATTTTAAATTATTTTCAAATTTATGCATGGTTTATAAAATTTTAAATGGTTTGGCTTCTTCTCCACTAAGCGATGTTGTGCATACTTGCTGAGCAAATTCTCTTAGATCCTCAAGATTATCCTCTGTACGAGACAGTAACATACCATTTCGTTGCACTGTTTTTGTGCAGTCAGCTTTTAAATTAGCTTTAAATGAATTTTGTCAAATTTGCTGAACACTCTGCCAGACGATGAGAGGAGCCGCAGCTCTCTCAGTGCTTTCAAAACCAACTTGAAAAGGTGGTTAAACGTTGCTCAGCTCTGTACATACTGACCTTGACATCTGGACTTTATGACAGTTTTTAATTTGACCAGCAGACACTTGTGATGTGCTATTGTGCGTAGCTTTGTAGTTTGTGTCTTGTGTGTGCTGTGCGTTTTTGTGGAGCTTTATATTGCATTTTGTCTTGTGTTTTCTTCTTTGTATCACTGTATATATTGTGCTATTGTTTGTCATTTTTGTTGTGTTGTCTTTTTTTTTTTTTTTTTTGTATAGCTTTGTATGTTGTTATTGTGCTGTCTTTGGTCTGACCTGCTGTGGGATTGCACATGCAAATAGGCTTTAAGCTATAATCCACATTAAATGGTGTCATGTTCCCTTTCAAATAAATGAGATAAATAAAATAAATAAACTCATTTCATTTTCTTTTACCATTCTACAATAGAGTGTGCTGACATACTGCCTTACTGTATGGTGTGCTGGCTGCTCAGCAGCTGACAAGAAAGCCTAACAGAGGTTCATCAATAAGGCACAAAAAAATCATCGGCTGCCCTCTTCCCTCACTCCAAAATGATGCTACCACCTGCCACCTCTCCAGAGCCACAAACATTATGAAAGACAGCTTTCACCCTGACTATCACCTGTTTGACCCCCTGTCAGGCAGGTGCTACAGGTCACTTGAAACATGGACCACAAGACTCTTGAACAGTTTTTTGCCAAAGGCCATTCACACTTACAATCAGCATTCATAATGAACAGTTGTATTAATCTCTCACACAAACCATCAATACATATTTTGCAATAACTACCTGGAACTGTGCAATAATTTATATGGACTGATGATTTCTAATAACTTCTGCACTTGATCTTTCATAGCTATTTATAAGGTACTTCAGCACTTTGGACCATTGCATGTCATCATGTGATATCATGTTATACAGTGACAGTAAATGCTTTCAGTCAACAGTGTCTGAAAAGTTGTCATTAATTTATTCCAGTTCTTTCAGTTTCTTTGTTCTTTTTTATATAGAATCCCTTTCTTTAAAAAATAGAAATTTAGCAGCTTTTGGGCAATTCCTCCCACTGCTTGGATCCAGCTTTCTCAAAAAATTGGGCTCTCTCAGTGGTGATGGCTTTGGGGTCAAATCCCAGACCCCTTGCAGATCAGTTCTACTGGATCTACTCTTCAATCCCAATAAAGATAGATCCAGTCATTGTACAGTTGTCTACTAAAAGTACCACGCACTAACAGATGGAGTGGAGACAAGGCTTCCAGGAGAGCTGAGAGAAGTAGAGGGTATGCTTCGGCTTGTAGTGACCCAGGGTGTTTCAGGAGTTTAGGGTGAGCTTGGGAAATTCTCCTCTATGTATTAGTGGTTTGGAGTTGTTTTTATCTCAGCTGAGAAGAAGTCTTAAACACTGTCACTTAACTATCACTTAAGAAAGTCAATGAATCATTCTTTAACAGGGATTCATTTTTGCATGTGCACATATATTACTAGGTTATCCAAAATGCACAGGGGTATCCAAAATAGGTCACAGTGTAATCAGTATGCTTCATATTGGTGATGCCTTTTTAATAAGAGTGAGTGTGTCATCCATGGCTAAACGGGAGAAAAGGGTGATCGGTGAAATGGAAAAGGCTAAAAAACCAAGAGACTGTGCTTCTGGGATATTAAATTCATTGCAAGTGTATGTAGCCATTGGAAAAAATCAAAACATCAATGAGCATAAATGCAAAGCATATCCCTTTCAGCTCCTTCAATTTTGTGCAGCCCTTACTGTGACATATGATATGGTGCACCACAAGTAAAGTCACACATTTATGATCTTTATGAAGGGCCCCTTCATAAACTGTTTAAATGGGCATCATGCAAGAACATATTTAGGGGTCCAAGCATGAAGTGCTTTAAAACTATTGTTCTTGGTCCTTTTTTTTTTGTTTTTTGTTTTTTTGAGGGTTCCAAGCACATAGTGCT
>JAQLOL010014012.1:0-13346 GCA_029783665.1 Naso thynnoides
ATCTATTTAATGTTTCGGGCTTTGTTTTTAATTTGGCTCCAACCTTTTTACCCAATCGACTCTAATGTCTGACCCTTCAAACATAATTTGAAATTTTGTCCAAACCAAATGTTTGTTCACCTAATCACTGAGATTTTTTCAAATCTCAAATAAAGTTAAGGAGGAAATCAGCACTATGCATGTGTTGAGCTGAATTCTCTCGTTTTTCGGTTCACTTTCTGTCCTGTTTTCTTCCACTGTCACCCTGCACTGACATTTACACACGGACTAATCTGAGCTTCAGGCAAGCAAGTACTCATTTTTAATTTATAACTTTTGGTTTCTCCAATCCATCATTTCGACCTGCAGACCACCTTTATAAATATCATATGGAGTTGTATGTCTTCACGCTTCAGCTGCTATGTATTCATATCATCTCTGGGAGACGCCTCGGGTCGGTGTGTTTCCATGTCATGTGACACCGACATATGTGATGATAAGTTGCTGGCATTTGATTTTGAGACTCTGACAAGTTTCCTCTTCATGGAGGCTTCTGTTAATGGGAGCCAGTCTAAGATGCTACTTGTTACTGATTGCAAAATGGTGATGAGCTTTGACAGATGATATTAACTTTCCCCTATGTGTTTAGTCACTGACCTTCCCCCATTCGGGACACATGTTTATTTCAGCACTGCAGCAGGAACAACAGACTTTTAGCCAGTCTGTCAATGAACTCTCCTGAGACAGCAAAGTCATCAGTGGGCCTCAAAAGCGGCTTACACCAATAAGGTCAGAGGTCAAATGAGTGGCCTTAACAGACCCTTATCTATAGTCTGTGTCCTCCATCACACTTGTTTTCAGCTTCAGAGGGTTGTGTCAATGGATCAAAAAAAAAAAAAATCAATGGATTGTCTGATGGGATTATTACTGTAGTGCAATTCATTTAAGATGGTTGTCACATCCACAGCAGAGTTAGTTAGTATCTTGAATGACTTTGATATTTGCCTTTAGGTGCTGTGTATGTGTATTCTTTCAGCTTGTAGTTTGATAGTACAGTGCACATTTTTTTATATATCAACACACAAGATACAGTCAGTTTAGCAAGTGCAGCTGAGCATTTGGTGCTGTTGCAACATGACTCATTTGCAGAGGCACTCCACTGCAATACCCATGGTGTTTACAAATTTAACCCTTTGTTTCTTTTTACAAAGTCAGGCCTGCGGTCTGATGGAATTTCTGATAAAATATTCAGGCACAGTGGTGTAGGGGTAAATAATAACAATAATAATGGATTAGATTTATATAGCGCCTTTCAAGAAACCCAAGGCGCTTCACATTAGTGATCCATTATTCATTCGCTCACACAATCACGCTCTGGTGGTGGTAAACTACGTTTGTAGCCACAGCTGCCCTGGGGCAGGCTGACGGAAGCGTGGCTGCCAGTGTGCGCCTACGGCCCCTCCGACCACCACCAAACATTCACTTGCATTCATACACCAGTGGGCACACTGGAGGCAAGGTGGGTGAAGTGTCTTGCCCAAGGACACAACAGCACATGACTAGGACAGAGCGGGATTTAACCTTTCGGTTATTGGACAACCCCCTCTACCTCCTGAGCCACGGCTGCCCCAAAAGTTAGTGATTGTAAGGACTGTCCCCTCACAGTGAAAAGGTTCTCCATTCTCTCTGGATTGGTCCCACAGTCCAGAGACATGCAGGTTAGGTTAAATGGCAACTTTAAATTTGTCTGCAGGTGTGAATGTGAGTGTGGGTGGTTGTTTGTCAATATGTGTTAGCTCTATGATTATGGCAGGCTTACCAGAGTGTAGCATGCCACTCGGCCAGTGTCAGCTGGAACTAGCTCAAAACCCCCAGATGTTAAACAGCAGCATTTACAGACGTTGAATGGATAGATGGACATTTAGGCATTTCTGAAAACTGGAGGAAAATTAAGTCATTGTTTTGCTCAGTCACATAATATTAAAGCGGCAGCATGTAAGATGGCCAGAGTTTATTTTCAAAATACTGAATAAAATAAAATAAGAAAATGAACAATTTTGATGCTGTGTTAAAGATTTCTGTATTTTGTGTTGATTTATATTGATAGATTTAGCATGCTAAACAGCTAGCCCAGGCCTGTCCTGTTTCAAGCTTACTTGCCTTATTAACCCATCGTAAAACAGACTTCATCCAAACTCAACAGACACAAAACAAAATAAATGTCTCCAAAACTGTTTCTGTTTTGTCTTTCCACTGTTCTAATTATCACCAACTCTGCTATTGTGGAAATAAACCTTTGATCTCAGAGTTGGAAATAAGAAATTTCCATTAATGAAGCCCAACCTCTCTCTCTTTATGCCTCTCTTGTCCCCTCTTACAATGTCTCCCTAGTCCCCAAAGTCTGAGTCCTGGTCAGAGCAGCTGTAATTCACTTAAACACTATAGAGTCGACTGTCAAACTGGCCAAAGTCCATCTCAGAGACTGTGTTCAGTCTTGGTCTGGCTGTTGGCTGTGTTTGCTGGGAGCTGCTGGCTGCTGGCTGAGACAACAAACGAACGGCAGCTCCCAGCTACAGCCAAAGATAGCTTCGCTGTGTCATACTGAGCAGCTCTGGTGAGTTCCTATGGTAATATTTAACCATTTGTATTTAATCATTTGTATACATCTTTTTTTTTCTTGGATGCAGTGGCAACAAAGATAGTCAATAAGCATCTTTGAGTTAATTATTATTATTATTATTATTATTATTATTATTATTATTATTATTATTATTATTATTATTATTATTATCATTAAAACAAAGGATATCCCACTTTGAGCTGCGCCAATAGTATAAAGTATGAAACGCTTCCTGTCCTCTAGGAGGACAGTCATGTCTCACATACAGACAGTTAGGAACCATCATCCTTCCACCTCATCTTGAAGTGTTATTAACGTTGTGTGGATGGATAAAAGCAGATAGATTTTGCATTTCATGATATTTGTTTAATGTTAGTTTTAACTTTTAATTAATGGTTTTTAATCAATAAGACCATTTAAATGGAAGATATCTGTCTTGTGAAAAATGGGTTCAATATGTATTTTTGTGACAATGGGGTGAAAGAATTTGTCATAATCTGTGATCACGTTCATTTCTCCCATAAGAATGAATGGACTCAAGACTGCTTCTAGTCTCCTAAAGGGGCGGGGCTGTGGCTGTCAGTGAGAGGTCACAGTTCCTATCAACCGTCTCTGGTAGAAACAAGTTCAGACAAACTTTGACATGCCATTGTCTTGCTTATTTACACATCCAGCAGTTAGGAGAAACATTTTCGTTCACTTTGAGTCGTGTTTATCTGATGAATGCAGATCCAATAGTCACACTCTTTCATCTCTGTTTTTGGTCTCCACGAGCTTCTGATGGTAATATCTAGCTGTTGGTAAGCTGGATGTTTTCTTAGAGTAGGGTTATGTCCTACAGTCAGTAACTTGGTCTCTGCTGTTTTGTGTAGAGCACTTTGTGTAAGATGTATCTTTAGAGATTTTACGATTTTAAACATTGAGGGTAAGCTCAGTGCTTCATAAAGTCGTGGATAGCTCACTCAGGCGATAATTCTCTTTTGGTTCGAGAGAACCAGTTGAAATATTAGTTTTCCAAACCATGAAGTGTGCTGCTTTCATATTTTAAGAATGGGACAGCACACACCTGCAACAACCAGCTGTCATTTTTCTTTTCTGACACAACATAAGAAAAAGAGACTCCCAGTGGAGAGGACATTCATTACAAACAGCTACAGGCAGTGAAGGGATGGGCTTTTTCTGATCCTAGCAAATCCTTATCTATTACATCCCAAAGGCTCGGAGTCTGGTTACGTGAGTTTTTTACCAATAATGTTTTTATTTTATAAGAATGTGGGGTTGGTGTCTTGTTTATCATACATATATTTACAGACATACGATAACTCCAGAGAAATGTTTATTTTTCAGGTAATAAGCATTCTGCTGAGATATGACCAGAACAAACAGTTAGCTGATTGCAATGTGTGCACAGATGCCATTTTAATATTTAAGTTTCAAAACATTTGGCATGCAATATGCATCACTGGATTTATGAACAATTGTTCTTATCACATCATTCAATTGCTCACAGCAACACCAACTACACATAAATATTTTTTTTTCCTGTCATGCACCATGTAATCCATTCATTAGTTTCTAACCAGCTGCCAGTAAATGACAACCAATTAAATGTCACTGCCCACTGTGTAATGATTTTTTTTAATTAAGTGTTACTGCCTGTTCAAAACTTAGTAAAGATCAGTGAGATGTAGAAAAATGTCTCACTTGGGAAATGGTCTGGCAAGTTAATCTAATTCAAACTGACCCAGCACAGATATCATTACCTTGTCTAATTGGATACATCTCACATGTGGACCCCCTGGCATTTCTATTACCTCTGGCAGAGAAGTTACCTGTTCACATTCACAGGGTTGAGCAGGTTGTGTGCAGCAGGCTTGGCGTCAAGGTTTTATTTTGGCTGGAATTTACATTTACAGAAGTCAACACTAATGTGAAAATGATTCCTGTCTGATTTGTGTTACTGTAATACCTTGAAAGCATAAACCGTTTTTGTTGAGACAAGCTTACAAGGGGGGCTCGTAGAGAACAACATCACAGCATGTTCCGTCTAACATGTTCTTAGGCCAGATTTAATATCACAATTCAAGTCATATTCATAACATTATAGGACTATTGATATGGAGTGCAGAGCAAAGTTTTGGTAATGATAATAATAATATGGAAAATGGAGATGCATGGTGTCTTCCATGGAAAAGTGACACAGTAGGTAAACTGGGTCATAATCAGGGATTTAATTCACTCTCAAACTACTTGTTAGATGCTCTGCACAGGCAGATATTTCACTCCACTAAAAATAACATCTCTAAATGTATGGGATGGGATGCAAAGTATAGAGATTATTTTTTTATGACATCTTATGATAATAGGTTAGTTAAAGGTGCCTTAATAGGTGATCCTATTGTCTCTGGCAAAAACAATCATTATCCATCCCTTCAGTCGCTCATTAATGATCTGATTGCGAGTCGGCACAAGCCTACACATTAAGCCCCTCCACCCTTGGGCTTTACGGTGGTCTTGCTTCAACAACAGCTGAGGCTGTTTGTTTCTCTCAGCTCATGACAACAAAGATGCGTTTCATGATCTGCTCTTGTGCAGTCACAGGATGACGATGTATGCCCCGCAGCCTCAGCATTCTCAGAAGAGATATTTGAGAGGCAAAAGGTTGGAATACAGCAGTAAACTACTTGTCTCGCGGTGTCGTTGCTGTAAACAAATATCACTCCAGGTCATAGCAAGTTTTTCTGCGCAGTGATTTGTTATCACTTGAGATAATGGGATCAGGTCAGAGAAAGGAGACAGAGCCTGACTCACAGAGCTTATTACACTTAAGATCAAACTATTAGTAGACACTGTAAGGCATGTGTTCAGTGAAAGTGTTTGCTTGAGCATATAGCACAGAAGGACATGTTTGACGTCGTTCTGCACCTATAAATATAATTTTTTGTTTGCATTGCAATGGCCAAGTCAACTGTTTATATCCCTAACTGATTACTGCTGAAGGCATCTGTGAATGTTGGGTGGTGACATCACCCCTTCTGTCAATGTTGTCTTTGTACTTTGCATGCAATAAACCTCTTTTTTGAGAGTTTTTGGAATGCATGATATTCAAGGGTTGTTGCCAACAACTAACTCCCCTGCTGTTTAAATTGAAGTCTAAATTTAGACTAGTCAACTGGTCTAAAAGTCAGAAAACGCTTAAAAATGTAAAAAGTAAACACAACTTAATCTACAAGGTTAATTCTGCATAGAAACATGCTGTGTTACAAGATTATAAAATAATGTGTTGTATTATGATATATATATATATATATATATATATATTTTATAAAGATATAAAAAAATGAATAGTATATAATATAAAATAATCACATTCAGTGAAATCAGATTGTGCATTGAGATATTGCACTTTAAGCTGCATTTTAAATCTGTACCAAAAATAATAAGTTAAAGCAACTGGAATTTCTGGTGCCAAGTAGCAAGCTTACCAACATTAAATGGATTATTTGCTTAATCCAGCACATCTCTACTGACATGCGTGATTACATTAAAATAATCAGTCTCAGAATAAATTCAATGTCAGCGGCCAGTGTTACATCATATCAGAGTATACATAAAGATAAAAGAAAATATTTCCAATAAGATGTATACAGTGCAACCCCCCCCCAAAAAAAATCAATGCTCAATGAATGTGAATTTAATCACCCACTCTCATCTCCAGCTGGGATAAGACGAGAGCTCAGCAGCGTGCACACATTTACAAAGCTCAGCCAGGATTTAGTGCACAGAAGATCACAGAGAGAGTGGGACAGTTACCAAAAGAGACCAGCTAATCTTAGTCAGCTAGAGGCAAAAACGCATACATTTACATTTTTTGGAGTTATCTTTAGACGGGATTACAGAAAAAAACCCCAAAACTTCAAGAGTTGAGCAAGATAATAATTGAGTTAATTACTTAATCTGGTTCTTCCAACCTTCCATTGTCATTCAACTGTCTTTAAAAAGTATTTTAATTAGATGTGAGATAATTTCTTCTGGACCATATGTAGAAATTTCTTTATAATACACTTTTTTTAATTAGTAGTGAGCTATAGCAACTCCAAAATAATATTGTTTTTAAGGAAACTGGTGGAAAAAATTTTGATATTTTTCCAGAAACAGTAGGTTTGAATCCATTTAAAAAACTGTCAACTCTCCAGACTGCTGGAGTAAATAATTTCTTTAGGATAATCTGTATGTACACAATACACACTACGATTTAAAAGTTTACAATCGTCAGCTAAGTTTTATTCTGTACGATCATTTGCCTGAGGGGACTGCTCTGTTTTTTTTGATGAGCTTTGATGTTTTTAGGTTGGATGATGTCCTCTTTACAAATAAATGTTATTTTTTATGAGGTTTTATGCAAAATAACTGTTTTATATAATAACTATAAAACCAAGACAGGATAAGACAGCAGCATAACATTGTATGCATCAAAATCAGTTTGAAATAGATTTAAATGAAACGGGTTTCTGTTTCAGTTGTTATGTGCTTATGTTATGTGTATATTATGTGCTCAACAGCAACTAATTCTATTAATACAGCTTGAATTGAAATCTTTGTTTTGAATAATTTGAACTTTTGCAAGTATTGTGAAAGGTGCACACTGTATATTGTGCGTTTTTTTAAAGAATGTGATGACATTTATTTTCACGAGTGCTACAGATTGTATAACTCGTGAATGCGCAGTTAATTTGCAGCGTAGACTGAATACATGAGTACTTCCAGAAAAGTTAATGAAATTTTAAAAATAGTTTTACAGACTAATAAGATGTTTTTTTCACGCAGCAAAGGTTAGACAGCAGAATCTGCAACTGAAGTTTTATGAGTCCAGAGCTGACATTTCTCTCTAAAGGGCAGCTTCTCTCAACATTCACTGCATAACTATGAATATTCTTCATGAAGCACACAGATCTGCCAAACATGGAGCCTCCTGTCATGCATCCTGTCATTTTAAAGGCCTAATATATAAATATATGATCGCTTATGAAGCACTAGAAGAGTGTGGTGGTGTATTTCTCTGCAGAGACCCTGCTCTCTGCGGTTATTTCTTCTTTTGCTGTGTTTTAAAAGTTTCTGGGCATCGATTTTTGGACAATGGTTGTGTAGCCCCCGGCCAGTGACAGCACACAGGGTGTGAATGCTGGACACTTTTAAATCTAAGCAACTACTACAAAGTAACGTTAATAGTTCAGCCTCCCCTCTGACTCCCTTTTAAGTTGGCTGGATCAGCATGGTGTGACAGCCTCTAATATTTTCTCTTGTCTCCCTCCAGTTGACCTCTTCCTGGAGTGACAGCAGTCAACGGGCTGTCAGAGCTGCTTAGTTACACCTCCAGGAGGTGTGGCCTTAAGTTATAAAAGGGGCTGGTTTAGCAGGTCTCTTCGTCTCTCTTTCCCTGATGACTGAGCAGCCTGCTGTCTCCATGGCCTACACTCTGCAGTAGTTTGCTTTTGTGTTTTCTTTATAATTTGACATGCACACACACTCACCCTACACTATTGACAAGCAACGTCATTTTCTTTTAGTTGGCTGTATATTGAGTTAAATAAATACTTCTTTTGGCTCTTGCATTATTTGCATTTAAAGTGTTTTTAGTTGCATTCATTTTTAAGGTTCTTCATAAGCAGGGCGCGAGCAGCCTGAGGAAAAATAGTTAAAGCGCCGTAGTAATTGTTTGTCCAGCCAGTTCACGCAAAGAAAGTCTGGCTCTGTTGAAAATACTTTGTAGTAAACCCTTTATGCCTGAGTTGAGGAGGAGGGGTTGACTTTAAATCTAATGTTTGAAAAACACAACAGACAAAACATATTCATTTTTTCTTTAAAAGCAGTTGATTTTTATAAATTGTGAACACAGAGAATGTCAGTGTTTTGTGGTGCATAGGGCTGAGATCCTATTACTTGTTGATGTCAGGTTAGTGACCTCATCCTCCATCATCACAGACTGGCTCTGACACTCCTCCTTGTTTCAATAATAAGTCCTGGAAGATGACAGCTGCAGTGTTTGTCAGATATTCTTTAATGTATTCAGAGAATGCTTTTGTATCCAGTCAAATAGCCCAAGTGGTCAGGACCAAAGCATTTCTGAGAAAACTTAAACATTTTCCAGACATAATCTGGCTACCTGTATTCACATGTATTATTAAATTCATAGGTTTTCTTGAATAACTCAAATGCCCTTTGATGTTTTTCTTAGAGGGTGGTGAATTGAAAAGTCTGTGTATGATGCTGGCCTCAAAGAATCTACCACACTTTAAAGTTTTGCCTTTGAGTCTAAATGTGTAGTGATTACCATGTCATGAGAGTGAGAAAACCATGAAAACGGCAACCAATTGAATCTTGTGTTTGGCTGTTTGTTTTCCCTGCATTCATGAAAGTATTATATAGAGGCAACTATGTATCATAACATAGTTATGATATGGAATCATAGACACAGACTTCGTAATTCCCAAATTTAAAGATGTTTGGATTTCTTAGATTTCTCCAGTACAAGCCTCGTAATCAGCATGTCATTTGTACTTCACCTGTCATAGTAATAACTGGGAAGACAACCAATTTAATCTTTAATCATCCTGACTTTTATTGCATCTGTAAAGGTGGAAAGCCCTTTGTCCAAAGTCACTCTCAAGAGAGGAGAGAGGTGCCACTTAAAAACGTGTTGTTGATCCCCCTGTTGTAAACGTACCGTAAATTAATCTATGACAGCCACTGCAGTTAGATGTTACCTAACTCAAATGAGAATGTTTGACTTTTTTATTTGTAAGGATACAGAGTGCCTAAGTCACACCCCTCTGCTTCTGGGCCATGGGACCTTAATTTGGAAAAAAATATGAAGTGTAGTCAGCGGAGAGGAACAAATAACTTTTTGATCCTATTTGGCTTATGTCCTGAAATACACATATGAGGGCTGGCAATTTAAAAAAATTTTTTCATGAAAAGAAAGTCAAGTTTTGTCATCAAACAGTAAAGTAAAACAACATTTTTGTATTGCACAATATACATCAGCAATGTTAATATGACTGTGACTTTAGCACAGTTTCTTTTGTTCCTTTAGAATGAAGGAAAATGTATTAATAGAAGTAAAATCGTAACAAGCATGGGTATGCTGAGAGCTACAGATAAGCAAACAGAGACTTAGCCAGTTCTGTAAGAGTTCGTTGTTAAGACGTCATGTACGCAACAACCGGGGGTGTGGTCTTTCTAAATACGTATTTTCAAAGTCTTATGCTGCAGCAGTTGTGTGATAAACTGCAAGTTTCTTGACTTGCAAAATTATATTTTAAATTGACAAACATCATATTTGAGGTACAGAACAATTTAAACGAGACCAAAAAAAAAAAAAATTGTCTCTATTCATGGACTACCTTTCATATTTTTTCCAAAATAAGGTACCATGGTGTCTACAGAAGGGGCGTAACTTAAAAACTCTATGGGGGAAAAGATTAGACCAGGACAATGTTGGGTTTTTAAAAAAAAAAAAAAAAAAAATTAATTAAATTTCCCAACATTTTACAGATTCACAATTCTTTTTTAATTCTAACTAACTTAAAATGAGCAGGTTTCATTTCCTCACAGCAGAAGAAAAGCATCATTTGAAGTCTCATACTCAACTTTCACTTTGAAAGCAGCTTTTTGTCTATTTTTTACAAGCACTGTCATTTTTGTTGCATATGCTGCAGTTAAATGATAATCATTACTGTTTACAGAAATTCCTAATAATGCAGTGATCTTTCTTGTTGTAATTCTTTGTATAGTGTGGTGCAGCTTATCCATGCCTGAAGTTTTGATGTGGTCCCTTTGTTGATGTTTTACTGTAGGAGTCCAGGTGGAACTACTTGTTTGCCTTCCTGGTGTTGCCAGCAATGCTGCAGCTGTGCGTGCTGCCCTTCCTCCCTGAAAGTCCTCGCTACCTGCTGATGGAGAGGAGGGATGCAGCCGGAGCAGAAAGAGGTACTGCATACACAAACAGAAACATATATCATTCCTCTCACTCGAGCACAACTCTAAGTGCATACAGGCTGCTACACTAAAGGCTTTACTGTCGCACAGACATTTGTACTTGTTGTATTTTAATCACATCCACACACAAACACGATTCCACTGGAGTAAGATAGTCACTGCACCACTGCACAGCTGACCATTGGGTTGGCTCAGTTTTTAAAGCTTCAGTGTGAAAATTTCCTAAAGGAGTGGTTAACGGTTTTTAAAGCTTTTTTTTTGAAACATTAGTTAGGTGCCAGTTTGAACATTGAAATCTTGTAATCTTCCCTCCTATTTACATTGTACATTGTTTATAGCAAACTTCAAAGATTAAAGGGCATATATTATGCTTTTTTTTTTCTCTTTCAATGATGTTATGACATCAGATTGCCGTTTTAAATGATGCCAAAGTATGAAATAATGAGGTAAGGGTGTGTAGCAGTAATCCCTGTTGGCTGCTTCTAATGGCTCCAAATGCTCCGTTTTCATCAGTTTTTTTTTAATCTCAGACCACTAGTGTATCACAGTGTGTTCTCTATAGGTTTATCTTGAAAGTGTGTGTTTGAACTGGTCAATCAGAGCAAAGTAAACTTTTAGAGGAGGGGCAGGAGCTAAAACAGAGTGTCTCAGACAGAGGCAAAAATCCAGGAAAAAACAGGGCTGCTGCAGTGGGCTGTATGAGAAAACAGATGAGTTTTTTGATCATCAAAACATGTAAACCTGCTCTAGTAGTGTCCAAGAATAAAATATGAACCCCCAAAATGAGCATAATATGTCCTCTTTAACAGGTGAGTTTCTGCCTTTAAACACATAACCTCTGTCCAGCAATTGAACTGACGGGAGCTCACTTTGGCTGCTCACCTTCTGCTTCTCTCTCTCTGTTTGTTAATTTTCACTGTGAATTGTGGTGTTAATGTCTGTTTTTGTTCTACGACTGTGGATGAAGTGACATGAAAACAGATTACTTGCTTGTAGTGGTGATCATTTCCATCCTGATCGCATTTATTCACGAGAATTTCACAATAATTGGGAACAATGGAATCAGAATCTGGCTGGATTTGTGTTGAACTGTGTTCTATTTTTGTACTATCTATCTATCTATCTGTCCGTCCGTCCGTCAGTCCGTCACCATCACCTACCTACCCACTCCCCCATCCACCTACCTACCAACCTACTACTTACCTACCTACCAACTTTTTTAAAATGCAAAGCAATAGTAAAAAAAGGCAAAAAAAAGAATTTAGAATAGAATTTAGAATTTATTCTTATGACCCATTCTGACTGGGTATACTGAATGGTAACATGTTGATTTAACATTATTTCTTCATCAGAGTGTTTGTCAAACAAATGTTTGCACCAATTGAACCTGATGAAAATCGTGCAAATATTTGTGTGACAACCTAATGACGAAACCCTGTCGAAATGTTGGTGATCAAAAGAAACTGCTATGGAGCTGAGTGTGTGGCTTGTGCATTTGCTCACACAGTCATTGGGGATTTTAACATTACAGTACCTACGCTAATCAGTCATTTTAATGCAGTTTTAAGCACATCTGTAATTTTTCCCTTTCACCCCAGTAATTATTAGACACACAGTTACTGATTTTTTCTTTGTGATTTTGTTAGTCCTAATTTTCAAGAGAAAAAAACTGTCTGGAATATCAGAAAAATCTCTTGAACATACAGTATATATAGCTTAAAAGATGAAAAGACACCCTGACACTGTCTTCGCTTGTTCAATTAGGTTGATCTTTATTGAGCAAGTGAAGACAGTGTGTGAGTCTTTTCATCCTAGAAGTCACATTAAAATGTGTGAAAATGAGTGCATCTTTTGTGGCCTTACATTATATCAGTTATTTCCAACAATGTTCAAACTCGGAGAAGCTGTATTTTCATTCAAAGTAACAGTGTTTAATTTCGTTGTCTGTCGCTGAGTTCCAGGTTAACATCATTCAGAGAGTGAGGAAGGAAGTCTTCTGTTTGTTTTGTTTTGATAAAGAGACCTTTAGTGGTTTGAAGCCGTTGGTACAAAAACCTGTTAAAGATCATGAAATGAGTTTTTGTGATGTTAGATTTGACTGAGTTGTGACTCAGAGACAGAGTACGATTCATTGATGTAAATTCAGCTCAAACAATCTCTTTGCTTCTATGCCGCCCTCTCAGCTTCAGGGAGGCTTTTGTCTATATCCCGTGGAATATCCATGTCTAATACAAACTACATCCTGCAATTTCCTGATGATTAAAATGCGCTCTGGGAGATTAGTAAATACTGGCTTCAGAATTGCAGATACTCTAATACATTTGAATAGAAACATAAAATAAAGCAGACGATCGGATAAATAAGGAGTGGAACTAATGTGTATAGTAAAGTCAAAGGTTGATAATTAGGGATGATGATCAGTAGAAGCAGGTGTGAATTGGCTGTGCAGACAGGTGAATTAAGGATGAGGAGAGAAACATGGCTGAGAATTAATGTCGTGGAGCTGGGAAGGGGGAAAATGTATATGATGGTGAATAATTTCACATTGTGATATGGGTCTGGCCACGCTCCATTAGGGGTTTCTTTGCAGAATTTAAATCCCAGTAGGCGTGGTATGTTGTAAAACTATTGAAGCAGCCTTAAAGTGGACATGAACTATGGAGTAATATGAATAGTTTGTTTGATTTTTACCTAAGGTGAGATATGGCACCGAATTCAAACTTTATATTTTTATAATATTGCTGGAAAA
>JAQLOL010014013.1:0-13346 GCA_029783665.1 Naso thynnoides
AAATAGTCAATCCTTGTGTATGTATTGTGAACTTGTGAGAAAAAAGAATATTCTTTCTCTGTGGGATTATGAATCCTTCAGATATCAACCAGGTTAAGCGACTTCATCAGATTATTTAGCACATTTGTGGAGTCTGAAGGACTAACTGGACGGGGTGAGGACCTGTCCAAAAAAGTATCTAGAACGCAATTGAAATCACCACCTGCAATTAAGTTGGTTGTTGCCAGGTTAGGTATTAGATGGAAAACACCTCGGAAAAAAACAGGATTGTCAAAGTTTGGTGCATATAAATTAAGGAGGGTGACGTGAACAGTCAAAATAGTGCCAGTCACAATTATGAAACGACCATTTGGATCCATTTTAGTTGAGATGTGTTGAAAGGGAATATTCTTTTTAATTTAAATTGCCACACCACGTGCCTTGGCTGAAAAAGTTGACTGAAAGATTTGTCCTATCCAGCTACACCTAAGTTTTAAGGCCTCTGTGTGTTTAATATGTGTCTCTTGCAAAAACAAGATATTAGCATGCAAATCACGTAAGTGAGAGAATATCTTGGCTCTCTTGGATGGGTTATTTAAACCTCTGACATTCCAAGAACCAAACTGAAAGAAAATACTCCCCAAACTCCCTGCTTTGCCTTCCCTAAAGAAAAGGGGTAATGTAAACCCCACATGGCAGTGGAGCTGCTGAGAAAGGAGCCTATACATGCAGTAAAGAAGCACAAAAGCAAAAGGCAAACTCACACCTTATCCCCTGTTTCAGCCCCTTACCACCCTCCTGAAAGTGAATTGTTAACACCCCTTTTGAATCAAGCAATTAGCATTCTAGAACCTATTTTTAAGTTTCCAAGAGAATAAGAAACGTGAAGAGTAAAAACGCGTTTTACAACCTGCATGCAACTCCTGCAAGGTTTTTTTTTGTTGTTGTTGTTTTTTTCCTTTCTTCTTTCCATTTTTTTCCTCCTTAAGAGCAAATAACGTCTTTTCAGCGTATGATCCAATCATAATGACAACAATAACTAACAGTGACGTTACACAGACGTCATAACACCAAGGCATCATAACTGAACATAAACTCTGAGTCTGAGTTCTATAATTATTGCAGAAACATGTTGGCTTTTGCCTCACCATTCATTTGGTCCATTTGTCATATCCTGTCGCGTTGACAGTACTCAGTCATTCGGTGCCTTCAGCTGCTGGAGGCTGTATGTGTTTGTCAACATAGGTGGCTGCCTCTTTTGATGATTCAAATATTTTGGTTTGACCAGCATGAGTAAAAATCAGACGTGCAGGAAACAGAAACCCATGCCGGATACCGGCCTCCTTAAGTTTCAGTCGAACTGCCTTAAACTCCTTGCGGTCCTTCATCACCTCTGTTGTGAGGTCCAGAAAGATGCTGATGCGCTGCCCATCACAATTTAGCAGACCTTTGTTGCAAGCCACCCGGATTATCTTCTCTTTCACAGCATCGTGGTGTATCGTGGTGATCATGATTCGTGGCCAGTTGCTTGGTGCACCGATGCGGTGGGCACGGTCCACTTTAATTCCCTGGGGGAAATGCTCAGCTCCCAGGAGTTTAGGTAGCAAGTCAGACACAAATGTAGTCCGAGAGCCTCTCTCAATTTTCTCTGGTAGACCCACAATTAATAAAAATATTTTGTCTCCTCGAGCGGCCCTCTAAATTGTTCACTTTGGCTTTCAGAAGTTTATTTTGTACACACAGGTCATCATAACTTTTTTCCAGCTTGGCCAGGCGTCCATCAAACTCTCCGTGCCATTCGTCCAGGTTTATAATGTGGGAAGTGTTGGAGGCGACTGCATTTTTAATCCCAGTGAGAGTTATCTCCAAGCTGTCAAACCTCGCGTCCATAGAGTTTTCCATCCATCTAACGGCCCCCACGATGGGCGACGAAGAGTCGTCCTCCTCCGGTGCATCTTTCTGGGCATGCTCGGGGCTGGTCGAGCCAGGTGAGCTAGTGTTGGCAAGCTCAGTCGGCAAATTGTCTTCGATCTCTGAAGGAGACTCGAGTGTTTTCTGAGTTGATTTCTTAGGCTTGACCATTCTTTGAGGTTTTATTTAAATTTCTCCGTCAAAAAGTGCAAAAAAGGAGTGTTAAATACTTATATCAAGTTGGAGTGGAGGAGCTGATAAAAAGCACAACTTACTACATCGCCAGCTCTCTGGCCCCCCCACTCACCCCCTATATTTTTAAATACTTTAAAAGCATTTAATGTTTGCAATTAATATGTAATTAATTAGACACATTTTTTTTAATGACAGCCCTAATATACATATATACAAAGTCAAAGTTAATGTGATTATAACTTGTTATCATATGGAATGCAAATTCCTTTTAAAGCCTTTGATTTTTTTACGTGCACATTCTTTATGACCCTTGGCTCACCCTGTAGTTTGGGAAGTCAGGAAGCAATGCAGCCACAATCATAGACATATATAGAAGATACACAACTCAAGATAAGAAAGCTAGAGTGGAGGAGTAAGTATATATTCTGGACAGTATTTGTGGTAGTCTGTAGTCTGTAGTTGCTGTCTGGGACACTATCATGAGGTTACTGGTGAGTAGTAGTAGTCGGCTTGAACTGCTTAATTTTCCCGCTGGTTGGTTGCAGGCAGCTGTTAGCTTCCAGGCTAGCTCCGTTAGCACATTGTACCTCGCTCGAATAACTCTGTAATTCTGTTTTCTGACACCATGTTGTGGTCTGTATTATAGTTGGACTCTATTAAAGTGTGGTCTGACTCCTAAATGTAGGGTGGGTGTTTAATGTGACATGTAGGACTAACAGTCAACAAGACCCAGAGAAGAAACTGAAGGAGCTGCTGTTGTTGCTCAAAGCAACACACATGAGCAATTGAATCCTGATCACAACAGACTAAACACAGCAGAGCACAGAGTACTCCATCAACATCACAGTATTTTTCATTCATTTGGATCGCTGCAATAATACTAAACGTATTCTCATGTTGATAAGAGTTTTGAAAACTTGAAGAATATTCCCTCAAGGTACATTTAGAACTGAAAAAAATTGTGATTAATTTGTGACCAATTAACAATAGAAATCATACAATTAATTGCGATTAAATACTTCAGTCGATTGACAGCACTAATATATACCTCACAGACAAGAAATTTTATATATATATATACTTATACATATACAACAGTATTGAAATAAAAAGGAACCAATGAAACTGATGAATTAACCCTCACTAAATAAGCACCTGTTTGGTATATATTCTGTATAACCTAATCAATTTATTGAATGTCTATGAAGTAGAGCTGCCACTAAATTTACTCTAAATAGGCAACATTAAAATATTTTCATTGCCAGATAACTGGTTGTGCTTATGTTTGCACACTTGGTCACCCTTTTGAACACAATAACCATCATAGCAAACATACTGTGAGAAAATGTTGATCTAGAATCAAGCTTCATTTTATACTTTGTTACAAATTATAACAATGGAGCTATAATCTTTGCTTACCTTACCCTTTTGTTAAATATGTTGTGACTAACTGCTTGATTGAAAAAAGGGACTAGGCTAGGTTTTAATGCACAACATGGAGGTGAAGAACCACACAATCCTGTTTCCTCAGAGGGAAAATGTAAACAGGACTTGAATGTAACCTAAAGTAATGTTGGCTGCTAAATTTAAAAGAGTTGGAATAAAGGGGAAAGTGAACTTGTGTGTGTGTTTGTGTGTGTGTGTGTGTGTGTGTGTTTGTTTGTTTGTTTCGTAAGCAGGTAATTACCGCTTCTTTTAAGTAAAAATTTTTCAAGTCCAGCATTTTTAAGTCTCTTCGGTCACAAAGTCCTGTGAAAGTAATATCTAAAAGCTACAGCCCATTTTACATGGTTTGACTCGACCAAGGATTAAACCCTCAACCTCCCTATCTCCTCCCTATCTACACTCTAACCACAAAGCCACTGAGCTGGTTTTATGCCTCCTGATGCCTCCCTGCTTTTGGCACTCAGCATCCAGGGTTGGATTTAGGGTAAGTCCCTGTGACATACTAGCTTTATGGCCAGGGGGTGTAGTTGTACATCAAGCCACCTTACGCTGCAGAAACAGGAGATAGGCTCCTGGCCTATGGGCCCTTGAGGCTCTCAAAGGCATTTACAACCCATTTTATCAATGCCAAAAGCAGTCATTGAGGCCTTAAATTCTTAATGGCCTGCAAAGTCCTCTTCTGGGATCTCTGTGAAATCTATCCTGAATGGGCCAAACTTGCCGAGGTAGCCTGCCTGATCCCCTTTGTCCTCTGTGCCAGCAAAGAGAGGCTCAGTAAAAACAGCGAACATGGGAAAGTTTGTCCCTCTGACTGACTTCCACTTTTTTCTTTGAGCTTGGTCATGAAGTTGGTTTAGCTGTCATTTTCAGAACTTCCCATAAGTGTGCTTCCAAAAGTACTGATGATTTCTAACTACTTTTAAAAGGTATAGGGGGCCCTATCTTCATCCCGGCACAGAGGCGATGCACAGCATAGTGCAAGTGTCATTGCTATTTTCCAACTGATGCATGTCATTTTAAAACCCAAAACACACCTGTGATTAGAAGAAGGTGAAGGGAATAAATCTAACCTCTTTCCAACTCCTGTTTGTGTACCCAGATTCTGCACTGTCTTAGTAGTAGGAGTCTAACAATACATTAATTTGTATTGAACCATAAGGTACACACGTGAGGGTTCGCGCAGAACGGTATGGAGAATACAGGGTATAATTATACACAGTATAATGTATTAAGACTGCTGAACGTTACGTGGAACCAAAACCTTCTGTGCACGTTCCAGCCATAAATATTATATATATAGCAAGTTTAGCTCATGTTGATAAAGCTAACGTAGCTGCTAACTGCTTCTTTTAAATCTTGTTATCATGAGGCTTCTCTAGACTTTCCAAAGTGCCTGGAATAATCTCCATTAGTGAACGAGTCATTTCATAAAGGTTGTGTGACGCTGAAAACAAGCAGTCTACCATTTAAGCTGCTACAAGCAAGGGAAAGGCTAGCTACATCAAGCTGCTCATAGGAAGTCACAGACATGGTAGTGAATCTGGACAATTTAAAAAAAAAAACACCCTTTGAAGATTTTGTTTTGCTGAATGATCAGAACAGTGTTTTTCTCACGTGAGCCAGGGAGAATAAGATTGGAAAGGAGGATGATGCTGTGGTAAAATTTTTGTGCAGAACTATCATGTTTAAAACGAGGTGTGAACAGAACCGTGACTTTCGTCTACCATTACACCCCTACTCAGTAGCAAAGAGAACTTGAAGACACCCCAACTGAACTAGCGTCATGCGTCTGTGTGCCATAGATCATCAAAATACGACCCTTACACACTAGGCAAATTATCCCCTGGTAATGTACGTAGTGTTATACTATCTTACCTGCTCACTTGTTGTCATGTCACATCATTTTGTGTTTTTTCTACTCTATATTTCACAGCAATTTAGCCTACCACGACTGTTTTTAACAGTGCTTAAAAAATCATTTTGATTTGATTTAGTTTGACGTGAAATAAATCGTTCTCTGACCATCTCATAAGGAGATCTACATGTAAGAAGCGTCTGAGCTTTTGGGAGCGGACATAAATATGTCAAATATTCTGACTAATTGTTCCGAGTTCATTTGGAGGACTGAAAGAGACCAAGCATGAAAACACCAAAAAATGCATTCTTAAGTAATCCCTGTCTGGACTCAACTCACTTTTCCTCTTAGACCCTTTGCGCTTTTATTCCCTTACATGGCTCATATGAGACCCTTGCTGTCCAACGGAAAACATAAGAAGGAATGAAATTACCCCCTGACTTCTGTATTTACACTGTCATTCCTGCCTGCTAGATTCTTTCCAAACTCTCTTCATGAATCTCATCCTCACAAATTTATTCCTTAAAAATGATTGATGTCTATGTTTTGTCTGAGATGCTTTCCTGACTCCCTTTCCATATGCTTGATGAAGAATTCTGCCAACAACGTGAGCATAGTTACTAAGACATATAAGTGAAACCAGAGAAGGGAGGGAGGCTTCAGAAGATTGAAAACTGTTTTCACATAGCTGTGGCTAAGGATCTACTGCTCAGGGCCATGTCAGAAGTAGTTCTGACACACTTGGTGCAACTGTTATGATTGTGTTGAATACTGAACAGTTTGAAGAGGCTGTCAGAAGATATTATATTGCTTCACACTTTCCCCATTAAGAGAATTAGGAGTTATTTTGTAGGCATATTATTCCCCTGAACCACATGCAGCCATATAATCTCTAAAATGTAACTATTCTGCATTATAATTTCAAAAAATGGTGTCTTTGGACCAAACAGCTCTAGGAACCTTTTGACAGAAACTGTGCACTGGGGAGTTTCTTGGAATCTGTACACCTTTAAGAGGTTTTTTTCTGTTGTCATTCGCACCCCCAGTAGGAGCCCCTTCAGTAAGCTACGGAAACTGGCTGGCAGTTGGTATAAAAACTCAACTTCTGCGTGACTTACAACAACAGCAACAAAACCAAATGAAAGCATTACCGCTCCACACTTTTGTCTAGTATGTGCTGAGTGCCATAAAATCTCAGAGAGGATACAACGACATAACAAAGACGATCTTGTTATGAGCTCTGGTTCACAGCTCTGGTGTTTTGTGTCGTCTTGTTAAGAGCTGTTGGGCTCTTAAAAGCAGCGGTTGCTGGCACTGGCTCCTTAGTCTAACAAATCTATGAAAACTTGCATCCCTATAGCTCCTTAATGATGCTATAATGAAAGTACCTACTCTGGAGTTGGAGCTGAAAAAAGTTTCTCAAAAGTAGGACCTGCACGATATATTGGAAATTAATCATCATCGCGATATTAACGTGCGATAGATGTATCGCAAAAGACTGCTTAAACTGCAATAAATGATGTAATTGAAGGTGGATTCAGATGCTGCATGTCAGTATATTTGGCCAGTCAGATAAATTACTGGTGATGCAAACGGATTATTTCCTACAGCTGCAGCTTCACATTAAAAGCGTTTAACTAGCAAAACGCAAGTTAACTTTTATTTTGAAGTTGGACTAGTTACAGAAAATCCAACAGGTTCAGTTAACTTTGCTAACTAATCACTAAATGTGTTTGTAGGGCAACACAGCAGGCATTTTCAGCATTTTTTGACCCATGTTCAATTTAAATATGACTGGGAGTAGTTTTATACTGTCTGTGAAAGTAATGGAACAAGAACAGCCCTGTTAGATGAACTGCTGCAGGTGGCAGGTAACAGACTAACGTTAATGTTACGTCTCTTTCAGTCAACTTTTCAGCTTCTCTATTAGCATCCAAAATATCATGAAGTACTTGCTTCTGCATTTCGCTGTGACAACTAAAAATCATCCGTCATCTTACAGTCCAGCTGGTCAACTCTTCGTATTCTTGTCATTTTATCTGTGAAATGTCACAGCATGTGTTTGCAGCAACTCTGTGCAGCCTCTCAGCTGCTGGTCTTGTGGCTGCTGCTGCACAGATGCGAGAGAGTCAGTCCGTCTGATAGTAATGTTATTAATTTTGAAAAAGGGCAAAATGAAGTTGGGACGCCGGTGGGCAAGGAATGTTAATGTAACCAGTATTTGCCACACCAGCGTGTACAACCGGGAACACAGTTACTGCGGCAAACTTTCCAACAGGTTACATTGTCATGTAGCGTCTAATAGCTTCTGCTCAGTGTGTCACACACTCTCACACTGTCTGGAGTCTGTTAGCAGCACAAATTTAATGCAGAAAGACATTAAAACTGTAAACTAGTTCTTTAACTGTATATGTTATAACAGTAAATGTCCCTGCAGTGTGGATGCAATTAAATGGGAAATTCCTAGAACTATGAAATGGTTTCTGTGGTCCAAAAAGGCCTAAGTTGTGTGTCTGATGTGCAAAGTACATTCAGGAACACACTTGTTATTCCTCATACTTATTTTTCTTAGAATTATTTTTCAACCGCCAAATTTTGGCGCATAACTTGTTGCGCAGCTTTGAGCGCACGTACACAAAACATACATCAAAATGTGAGAAATTATCGGGAATGGTGTGCTATGAATTTTGGTAATGATTCTTAAAAGGAGGTTTGCAAAAATTGCAAAAGAAATAACTAAAACATTCCCATGGGAATGAATAGGAATTCGTGGAAAAACTTTGCCAAAAATGATCAAACCTACCCCTCTTTGAACTTGTCCTGCTTCAACATTGTTTCAGCCACAGACTTCATTCACACTTTAAACAAGACAGAAGACTTTGAACTATTTTTCTTGTATTCACATGATTTTGCTATCTTTTACCGTTTTTGAGATATTACAGTTTTAGTTTTATGCCTTTTTGTTCCTCTTTAGATTTTGTAATGGTGTGTATTGTGGAATCTTCAGCAGGCTAGAGTGCGTGATGTCATCACTAGAGTGCGTGATGTCATCACTAGAGTGCGTGATGTCATCACTAGAGTGGAGACGCAGTGAAACATAATTTAAAAATCTCAGACACAACTCTCAATAAATCCAACAACTTTGGCCAAGCCACACATAAAAACAGGACATTTTGTGCGGGTTCTTGTGATGCAGGTTTGGAAGCAGTCAGACTTAATGTTGTTTCACACCAATATGATGGGAAAATGCAGTCAACTTGTCAACTCTTCACACTGGTCCGGAGTGCAGAGTTCTATTTTCATCCCGCAAAAAACAATAAAGAAAAAAAACAAAAGGAACAAAAAAAGAAGAACAGAAGAAAAACAGGAAACGGAGTCGAGCAGCAGCAGCGAAGATCCTCGTCCTTTCAGTCTGTGCACTGACAGGAGACCCTTCCCTGATGTCAATGTGCTCCCAAGTCTAGTAAAACCTCACATATGTGGATTAGTTATTACAAGTGCAACAAGTATTTTGCATATGCAGGTGGAAACAGGAACAATGTCTCCCAGCATTAATGCATGGTTTCCACATGTCCATAATGAAAGTCCATGCGAGACATGGGATTTTGTTCTAACCGTGCATTAGGCTGTAATGGTAGAACACACGCTTTGGTTTTCTGCCCTCCTTTTTCTTCACCCCATTTTTTAATTGTGTGGCCCGCCTGGTTTAACCGCAGGTGTTCAGTCATGTGCGCTATAGGCCATGACTACATGAGGCTGCTTTCAGTCCCATTAAACACAAGTGTGAATTGACGTCATTGTAGCAAATTTTACACATTGAACTGAAACAAAAAACGGAAGTTATAAATGGGACAGAAGACCTACAGCTTCTAAAATAAATGTTTTACACTTGCTTATAGTGGAGGTCACGATTTATTAGGAGGGCATCTGCTAAGAATTGTCTTGTACGTATCTAAACTGTGTGCGATCGTTTGATTTAAGGGAGACGTTTATTCACGTCGGAACCTTACTGATCCTGTCAGTGAGATTAATTTAAATAATAAATGAATCTGTTTTTCTTGCATAAAATGGTCTGTGTATCTTTTAATCACTGAATGTTCCTTTCAAAAGGGAAAAAACGAGTGGTTACTGGATTTTTATTTTGAAATGCAAAAATTGGCCTACATTTGAAATACAAAACGACTTTCTATTTCATAAATTGGTTTGATTTTCATTCTGTGTTTAATTTATGAAATAGTAAAATTACTTCCAGGCAGCGGCGAACAAAGGCCAGTCTTTTCATTTTCTGTGACCGGGTATAGCCATTGGGAGCGAAAAAAAGACACTGCAGCTGTTTTTTGCCTCGTGTCCAGGCTTTGATAATCTATACAATTTCTATGTGCAGGTGATGGTCACAGAAAGTGTAAAATGGGCCTTTTTTTGTTTGTGCCATGGAGTGATTTTGTTATTTGATAAATTAGAGAATAAAAATAAAACCTATTTTTAAATCACTCTTTTACCCCCTTGACCATGAAAAAGAAAAAGCTTGTATCTCAATTGTAATTTTTGCATTTCAAACAAAAGTCCAGTAACCATTTGTTTTTTAAGTTTTTAATACCAGTTTTTTAAAGGAAAATCCAATGACCAAAAGACACACTTTAGGTCTGAATGAAGTATGACCAGGAAAGTGTCATTTGTTTCCTCCTTTATGTCTAGGTTCCTAAGTACCAGGGACTCTTTCACCATGATTGCCTCAAGCTTTCGTTTGGGGCTGTCAGCTGTGGCCACAATTGTTAAGGACACGTGCAATAGCATCTGGAAAGTGCTGTAACCAGAGTACATGCTGGTTCCGACCGAAGACATGTCGGGGAACAAAGCTCAAAGTTCAATGACAGGTGGAACTTTCCAAATTATACACTTGATTGAAAACACATTGTGATCCAAAAACCAGCGCACTCAGGATCTGCTCTCCGGAAGTACAAGGGCACCTTCTTAGTGGTGTTGCTTGCCCTTGTGCAGAATACAAGTTCATTGCTGTTGATGTTGGGGTGTATGGCAGCAATAGTGATGGAGCCATTTTCGCCAAATCTGCTCTTGGGAGGGCCCTTGAGGCGGACGCCCTGCATGCGCCGCCATTAGCTGCGCTGCTTGCTTCATGCCATTGTGGCCGACGAGGCATTTCCACTAAAAACAAATCTCATGAAGCCATACTCTGGCAGACACCTCCCAGAAGACAAACAGGTCTTCAGCCATCATCTGTCCAGGGCGTGTTGTATATCAGAGAATGCCTTTGGCATCCTGAGCCAGCGCTGGCAAGTTTACCACCGAAGAATGCAGCTCAAGCCAAATGTAGTCGCTCCTTTTCTCTCTCCATCTGCCTCGTTTCCTTCCTCACTCACTGCTTCCAGAAAGTCCTCCTGCCTCTGCCTTGTCCTCTTCTTGCTTTGATCTGCCTTTGCTGCTGGCTGATGATGGCCCCTCGCCTTCGTTTTTCTCATTCTCATCCCTGTCTTCCCTGTCCTCTCTGTCTGCCTCAAATTCAGTGTTTGCTCGACACCCTGTTGAGTTATTTCAGTTTCACTTACAAGCAAGCAGTGACAGCCAGTTTTAAAAAGCAGCCCAGTGGAGCATATTGTCAAATGTTTGTTGGGTCAAATGTGGAAAAAAAGAGCATCTATCAGTGACGGTTCTGAGAATCAAAATTCTGCGGTGATGTGGACAACTGCATTTAACATTACCCCTATTAAATGTGGTGTCTTTGCTATTTTTCTGCCTATTAACTAACCACCAACATACCTCCTGTGAACAAGCAGATGGAGGAAGGACTGGCCTCAGAAAACTTCCACCTCTTCTTTCTTTTGTTTGCCTGTCCACTCCTTGTGTCCTGCTTATCTCTGCGACATATAACATTTGTGTCTCAGAGGTTTCTCCATGGCCTGCTTACCTCAGCAGCTAGGAAAATGACAGGATGTATCAAGACGTGGTTCACATTTAACGTTACAACAGCAAGGAAGCATAATTGACAACTGAGTTAAACATTTCATGTCAATCAACGTGTATAATTTCTTTAGCAGTACGGCCTTTTCATTGAACTACAGAACGCAGCTGGGTGATGGAAAAACTTATCGTAAATGGGTACACTTCATTTACGTTTAATAACTTCCCATATAAACGCTACATTTCATGCTAGCTGTTGTGGCTAACATGAGCTCCTTTCTGTATACAACACATAACATTTCAAGTGAACATCAGCTACATTACAACTGTCATGGTAGCCAAGCTTCTTGGCGATCTCCAGCCACATATTGTCCTTTAGTTGATTATTGAGGTACTCATGGTTGTGTTTGTCATATAAAACTGGGTGCTGAGACACCAAATTGAAAAGGTTTTCACCCATGTTGAAGAGGAAGGAAGTGATGTCAGCTCAAACAAATGATTTCACTGGTGCAATGTACATTTCTGCAAGCGAAAATCAAGAGATCAAGGTCAGTCCTAGTATTTTTCCCCCTGCATGAGTGTTCTGCACTGATGTGCATCTTAATAAGAAATCATTTAATCACTTTTAACAGCTTTCCATGCAATGGAAAATTCACACTTTATACGTAACGTTAGCAAGGCTCTGTGTGACAAGAGTTCACCGATTTCTCCCATAAGCAGCCATTTTAACTGACACGTGAAAAGTTCTGGAGAAGAGGCAGATGGGACCACTTTTCCTCTCTTGCTCAGGTTGCCAGATTAGTAAAAGTTATCCACACAAAAGTTATATGACTTAGTTCAGCAACTCCTTGTGGCGCTCTACATTTGGTCATTGTGTTGACGCGACTCACAGTTTTGCCATAATCCACGTTCGTTGTGGTGCGTCATCAGGGCAGTTTCTCTGCCTCTGTGAGTTGAAATAACGTTAAGTGCTTTCTGTGTTTCACTTGGACAAATTATCCATCGTCCTGCTGGTCAGCTCTCCTCACTCTCGCCATATTTAAGTGAAATGTCTGTGTGTCTTCAGCAGCTCTGTACAGTGACTCAGCTGGTTGCAGGATGTAGCCTAATGTTAATTGTGACGTCTGTCCGTTCCACAGTACTATTTTTTTCCAAAGGCAAAATGGTGGGACTGGTAACAGTGATTACCTAAGCCTAATGCGAGCAAGTTAAATGGATTGCATTTACACCTATGTAAGATCCAAACACAATGCCAGCCAGACTACCTTCAGATGTGGTCCGGCAGATCTCGACGCATTTACACCCTGCATTAACATGCGTTTTCCCTTATCTGGATAACTCATCCTGTACTTACACAGATTGCATTTTAGTGCCAGGTGTGAATGGGGTGTAAGATAGATCCAATATTAAAGTGTCAAGTTATAGGTCAACACAGCTAAAGGTTGATTGGCTGATTGATCAAACAAACACAGACACTAGGGACGTCACGATCACATTTTTTTGCCCCCGAGTCCGAGTCATTTGATTTGGAGTATCTGCTGATACCGAGTCCTGATCCGATACTTTGTCAAAGCTTTAATGCTGTTCCATCTAACCTGCACGTCCTGCTGCAGGGTTAGGGTTAGGCAGGCGCTTCACTTCCATCTTCAGATCAGTCTGGATATCTTCCAGACGTGAACAGGCCAGAGGAGAATGTTGGACGTGTCCTATAATCGTCCTCGTGTTAGCCCGTGTGACGCTGCGCTGAGACAAGTTGACAAGTTGAAGGGTGTGCGTGAAAATTTAAAAATGACATGGACCCGTTGCTTCTCTGTCCCTGTTCAGTGTCCCCTCGATCGCCTGTTTCACGCACTCTGCCGTATGAGATCAGCGAAGTGCTGAGCATGCGAGGTCGCACGTTGTAAATTAAAACTAGAGTCAACCTGCCGTGCAGTGAAGCTCAGCAGTGACATCGGACAGACAGACGGACTCCATGTGTCTGTGGTAAACCCAAAAGAAGGCGCGTGTTTTAAACGGACCAGCAGGTGGTCACGTGGCTTGTTGT
>JAQLOL010014014.1:0-13340 GCA_029783665.1 Naso thynnoides
GCTACATGCTAAAGCTACAGATCACAGTGCAGCTGCTTCAACTTGTGTTTCACTTCATTCAGAAAACAAACAAGGACCCTCGTAACGATTTGGGGCCCATTAGGGACAAGCAGAGGACACGTCTCTTTGTATATTAACGCTAAAAGTAAAGCTGGACTTTTTGGTCATGTTCGAGATTGGGTTACCAGTGTTGCAGACTGTTATTTCCAGACTGCTGCCAGAAACTTTAACATAGCTGGCCAGGCTTACTGGCGCTCTCAATAGCTATAAGTAACTAAAATTAAGCAGCAAATATCCACTAATAATAATGTAACATGGCTTCAATGTTTATCGAAGGGTTACTGAAGGAGACGTGCTTTTTAAACCGTGAGGGGTTCAGCTGGGACTGAGGACACCCGAACAGTTTTACCCAGAGCATAACGTTACACTATTTGATTTTGAGCTTTTGATTTTCAAAGGGTAAAGAATGTGAATCTCTTTTGAACGCCGCCGAATTATGGGGACCGCTTCTAAAAGTGCCTCATATTAAACGTTTAACCAGGACGTGCTCGAAATCCACAGAACCAGCCTGAAAATGACAAAAATCTGGAAAGATTGTATGAGTTTCATTGAAGCACAGTCATATAGTTGTCAGACCGTGGTCAGAGCCAGCAGATGCTACACTCTAAATGGCCCACTTGTGTTCCAGGGTGGCGCTTAGCGAAGGGTCAGTTCTTGCATCATCTGCAGATATAGCCTGGCTCCGCCCTCCTTCTGCTCAGCTCAGATTTTGCTAAGAATCAGTCTAGTAACAAGGCCCCTCTTTAGAAATGCAGAGACAAATTTTTGGCTGGACCAATTAGCAATTAGTGGAAGTGGTTTGGTTCAGTGATGTTGAAGTCAAATGCTTGGTTGCAGTAGTTCAGTCATGGTGGAGGCCCAAGGCTTTGGTTCACTAGGCTACAAAAAAACTCCTTGTTATTGAAACATGAAAAATTACTGAAAAATATTAAGTACAAGGAATGTTCACAGCAGACGGATAGCTGCCTTTGTGTGATTACTACACATAGAGAAATATAGGAGCCTTTAGTAAGAGTCTTTCTGCTGATCTGTATGATGTGGACACGAGACTCACACAGCCTCAGGCACAACGCAGCATGTTTAAAAAACACCATAAAAAAAGCACTAAAAGTGGTGAAAATAGCCAATATCACAACACAATATAACAACATCTATGTGAGTCTTTTACAACTTGTGGAAAACTAATGTTAGCCACATCTTCTTGTCTGCAACCTGCAGGCTAATGATGTTTGAGCCGCTGTCTCCGGGGAGCAAGAGGGCGGGGCATCTGCTGTTAGCTGTCAGCTGCAGCCTGAAGCCACATCTACTCGGTGATAATGTGATTTTATTTCAAACAAAAAATGTCTAATTATCTGTTTCCTTGCTGCACTGTAGGTCGGAATCTTTATCACAACACAATGTAACAGCATTTATGTGATTATGGAACAGATCAGACGTTTACCTTCCCCTCTCGTCTGTCTGTTTCACTGAATGGCCGCGCCCACAACATTCATCATGCAATCAGTGTCATTGCCGATTGGTGTAAGGCAGCTCCAGTACTTTTACACTGTACCCGATACCACGCCTACTGGGACTCATATTCTGCAAAGAATCCCCAATGGGGCTTGTCAAGACCCTTTTCACAAAGTGAATTTACTCACAGTGAATTATGGGTCTAGTTTACCAGGCTAACGTGGATACTGACAGTGGCCTGCCCTCTGGAGGTGGAGTAGACTTCACAGATACATCTTTGCTGAGGAGATAAAGTGAGCTTAAAATGAGTAAAGCTTGTCCAACGATGTGGCCTTACATTTGACATTTCTTCTTTAATTGCCTGAGAGAGTCTGTACTGCCAAACAAATATCTTTGTTAGTGTCGTCAGTGTTGAGATCTTTCTCCAGTGTCTGCTGAGGTCTTCACTCTGCCTCCTTGAGGTCAGCATTCAGTCTTGATCTGGTTGTCTTACATGTTTTCTTGTCACATTACTGATAGGCAGATTCTTTGCTCTGAAACGAAGACCACATGATGACCACATCATCATCACATTTGCTTATGTATGATGTCACTGTTGTTGATGATCTTGGGTAGCAGCATTTCTGCACATCTCGTAATCTGTACACTCAGACAGTAGAGGTACAGAGTAATTTATTCATTCTGCTGTAGCTTCCTCCGCCACACTTATATGATTTTAACGGTTTGAACTGTTTTATCAGCGAGGAGTAAATATTTATCAGAGGCAGGTAAATATAATCTGAATGATCAAATAATGTTTTCCCTGGTAGGGATGTGGACATTCACTAGCTGCTCAAAAAGAATGAATAAATAAATAAAATAAACATCTGGTTGTTTTGTTTTATAAATGCTGATGACCTCACACATTGCATTTTTGTACTTTACGTCATCATTCACAATACCCGACTGACATTTATTCATTAAGGCAAGTAATTTTTCCACCTCCACCCAAAATGTCCATCAAATACCACACCCACAGACTAAATGATGAGGTTTTTTGGCTCTTAACTTGCCGTCCAGGCCTACTCACAAGCTTTTATGTTCACATGGCTGCTGCAAATTTAGAGGGAAGTGAACTTAGTAGTGGGTTAGTAGTAACAAATTAACTAACAGATGGCTAACAGAGTGATCAAAACTAATATCACTTCATGTCCATCTGTCAAAAAACAACAACAAACTGTGAATGGCGGCAATATTTCCTTGTGGTGTCTTATCCAAAAGTAAAACCTGTGTTGTCTGTTGTTGCTATTGTCACTACCACAGTGCTCGCATATAGTAATAAGGTCTACTAAATATAAGATGTCAATGATAGCTTCTGTGTATGGAGGGAACTATCAAAGCTATCAGTGCTATAAAACCACTGGTGCACTCTGCAGCTTTTGGACAGCTTTTGTGTTTTCCATGTGTTCCTTTTCTGGCTAACTTCTCATGCACTTTGACTTGAAAAGTGTTGTGACCACTATCTATCACTTGCCAATGCTTCAAGCCACTTCAGTACAATCAAACTGCAGGAGGAAGAGGTCTGGCTCTCTTTCTTTTTTCCCCCCAAATTTTCCATACCAAAATTTGCACAAATTAACACTAAGCAGCGCTCAGCAGGATCAGTGTAATTCAGTCAGTACCCTTAAAAGTACCAAGTTCAGCATCCTACCCTTGTCTCAGCTGACCAAAAGCTAAAGATCAGAGGTTAATTTGGAGTTTGATGGAAATTCCGCGAAGACAAAGGTATGTCATCAAAATATGACCAGATATCGCATGCTAAGGTGAGGTTATTTAATGACAATAAAGTACTGCTTAAAGTGGCAACAGACAGCTTATTTTCTTTAAAGCTGCGGTAGGCAACTTCTGCTCATGAGCTAACAAGCTAACTTTAGCCGAAGCATGAGACTTGTTGGGATGCAACTCTGTTGCAGCCATTTGAGCTGGCTCACGTTTTCTTTCATTTGTTGTTGCTCTCTATCTTGCGTCCAGTTTGAACTGAGACCAAACGGTTGCAGAGAAAGTTGCAGCGGAGTAAAATGGTCCATCTCAGTCCGAGTTCGAGCCGACTGACGGTGTGACTTGCAGACACTCTGTTGTTGGTATAATAGCTAATAGCTAAGCTAAGGTCTCAAATGTGGCTGTGCGACACATGAGCAGATCTCTGGTTTATTTTATAAGCGTTGTTAAATTGTCCACTCTTTCTTTAAGCTGTTAATTTAAGGCCCTACAGTTACAAAATGTTGCTTTAAGCCTTTAATAATAAGGGGCTGTCCAAATGGTCCATCAGAGCAAATATTTATATGCCCATATAAAGCCTTTTGGGGCCTATTGAGTCAACCCACAAAATTGAACAGGTGTCACTGGTCACATATCTGAGCCCATGAAGGTTAAAAACAGCCCAACCAGCACGTGACACATGATACTGAACCATTTTAGACCAACACACAATCTGTCAGTTCAAAACCACACCCACTTGATACTCACATAACCCAGTTATATCCACATGAAATGCCTGGTGGGAGAGAACATTATGTTCTCTGGATGTTGGCCCTTTAACTCCTTGCATATGTTTTTTTTTTCATGTCCTCTTGGGCTGCTGAAAAATATCCTTTCATTGTTATCACTGCCTTCCGCCATGTTTTCACTATTCCACATAACAAACCCACGTTGCTGCTGCGCATGTGCGCCTATGTCTGGGACACCATGTTAATTAGTGCAGCAGATTATGGCAACAATCGTTCACTTGGTGACACAAGCATGAAATTTGGCACAAATACTCTCTAAAGGCCAATCTTTTGGAGAAAGGCGCTGGCCACTCAAAAATTCAAGATGGCGACCATTTTTCAAGATGGTTGCCATTCCCGTTGAATATTCATTAAATCAATGTAAGTATTTCGAGTAAATCGAACTGTTTATGGTCTAAACACAAATTTTTGGTGTCAAAAATTTAGCAGGAATGCTACTTTGCCTAAGTAGCTACTTGAACACAGCTGTATCAAATATGGCGCCCAAGATGTCCGCCACGAAACAAGTATTTTCAATATCTCAGCATCAAATACAGGTAGAGACATGATTATTTGGTTTAAACTTAGATTTTTGAGTTAAAGGAATTTCATGGACATGTTAATTTTCATTTTTTATTTCACTCACATTTGCAACTGCACAGTGCTGTGCAGACAAAACCCAGTCTGAAACATTTGCACCATCCACTGCACCTTGATTTGCAGCCACATTTTGTGAGTTGTTGACAACTCTCTGCAAGTGGTGAATTGTCTGTCCAGAAGACCAGCCGTTCTTCACCAACCTTCTTCCATCCCTAGTCAGCTGGACTCTCTGATTCTGGCTGACGCTGGGTTGACTGACCCCATATGCAGCCTGCCTGATACATAGCACGTTTAGTGTGTTGGAGCAAAGCTGCTTTTGTTGGAGGAATGGCTTCGAATGTCCTCTGCTTTTGGGCAAACATGTCAAGTCTAGCCTCATCCACACTGAGAGCTTCTCAAGGCTTTCAGGTGGGATCTCTCCCTGTTGTACAGACTATGAAGACATGCACAATGGTATTTTAGTTCCTGTGCTATGGCATCACCACCACTCAGTTTAGCCAATAGTTTACCATCATTTAGTGTCCGGGCACATTCATGCAGTCTGTTGTTCAGGTTCATGGTCATTACCTGTCTTAGGTCAGATGCAGGGGATATTTTTTTCACAAAATATAAAAGACTGACCAACCTAACTGGCTCTACTGAGCTTTTTGTAGCCTTCATCTGGTTGACTACTTTGATCTTTGGATTGTTGTTTCCTTGCACGGTCTAATTTGGAGTTGTTGAACATTAGCCGACAACACATGTGGTACTTGGCCTGGTTCCTTCTCAAAGTAGCCTCTATACCACCACCTTCATCTAGCCTTGCCAGGTCCAAGCTAATTGGCATTTGATCCAGCTCATAAAAGAGTGGAACATTTATGGCAAGCATGGTGTAGCCATCATGTTCCTGAACATGATGGGTTGGAGGTGATATTAAGTCTTCCTTTCTATTGTCTTTTTGACAAAGACAGCATTTCTCCCAATAAGTTTGCCTGTTGGCTAATGTATTTGCATTTGCCATTTTTAGGGGGATTAGTCTGATTAAGGCCGAGGGGCTATCCTTTTACCACCTTAATCAAAATGATGCTTTGTTTTGTTTTTTGGACACTGTATCACTAACACATTTTTATGTCTTTTTTTAAGACTAATGAATACTGCACATTCAAGTATTGACTAGGTTTGGGTGACCTACACTAGTGTGCCCTGCTTGTGCGATGACATTCACTAAATAAACTTTTCTCCAAGTCATGCTCTGACAAGAAAACTCAACTCAGAACTGTGTTCCATGTTTCATAGATCACAAGATTTTGTAACTAGTTTTCGGCTACCATCTTGCACATTACCTTCAGTATAACATTTTATATAGCTGTTATGATGAAAACAACACTTATAATAATGAAATATGAGACCCTTAATATACTTTAGACCAAAATTAATTAATTTTGATAATTACATGATGACATTGGACATATTGGTACAATCCCTGGAAGCCATCCTGAAAAATGGCTGCCATATTGAATTTTTTGAGTGGCCAGCGCCTTTTTCCAAAAGAGTGACCCTTAGAGAGTATTTGTGCCAAATTTCATGCTTGTGTCACCAAATGAACGAATCTGATGAAAAATGCCATTAATCTGCTGCACTAAATCAAATCCCGGTTTTTTACAGTAACATGAAATTTATATGATAATACGAACTGTCAGGAATTTTTACATGGTCAGTCCTGAAACCAGTAACTGTTATATTTCTATGAAGGACATGAATCTTTTCAACAATAACAGCAACTCAATTAGCCTGTTTCTTAATTGCCTCTCCAATGTTTTACTGGATTTAGTTTTGAACTGGCTCTAAGGTCATTTGGCAGAGTCGCGGGTTGCAGGTAAATTATTGTTTTAAGGTTTCAAAGTCTTCTGGCAGTGATTTGTAAATGGCCCTGAATGCATACAGTACCTTGGATTGGCACTGATAAATTTGCATAGACCTGTTCACTTGCCTTTAACTTTTGTGTGCTGCATGTTTAACTTGGGCTCTCTCCAAGTGTGGAAAAATGCAGTAGTTTGGCTGCCTTTATGCAGGGGTGGATGTGTGCCCTGAACAGCAAATAGTTTCTGCTACCAGCATGACAGAGAAACCTGGTGTATAGATTCTCTGAAGCTCTACAAAATTTCAGCCCCAACAGCTTTAAGGAAAAGGTCCAAGGCTGCAGTTTCGCAATACCCTTACTCTATCAATGTTTATAAAGATCAGATAATTTTTTTTATGATAAAGTTAACCTTGGTCTCCACTTCACTTTCTGTTTGAACAGCTTATAGTGAATGGTCAAGGACATTCTGCACTCAAAGGAAGGTTTGTAGGCCGTACACGACAATAACATTAGTAAGAAAAAAGTAAGAGTGCAGAATAATGCCACAGTGCACCAAGTCAATTACATTATGAGCTTTTGAGGTTTCAGTGTTAGATAACTGTTCCCTCTGCCTTGCTTTCTCTCCCATGAATTCCACCTTGAAGTGAGTTTCAGAAGCCACGGTCTCTTCCGAGAGACTGACACCAAAGCCTGAGTTTACTAATGGTATTGTGAAGTCGCTGACACATTTTCTGCTCAGTACAGCAGAAATGGGAAGATATCTTTACCAGTCTCTCAACGTAATGGTGCAATGCTTATCAACTGCAGGAACAAGACCAACACACTGAACATCAATATGGACAATGTGCAGCAACAATTTCTCTTTCTATTGAAGTTCCCTATGACTATTGTTTATATTGAGGGGACTTTCATGTTTTAAGGACTGTTTAACCTTCTGTCAGAAAAGTCAAACCCTAAACCTGACCCTAAAAGATCGTCCACAGGTCTTGTCTGAGCTCATCTCTTCTCTTCTTCTTCCGCTGATCTGGGTCCAGGTTGCAGGGCAGCAGCCTCAGCAGGGAAACCCAGACACTGCTCTCCCCAGCTACTTCTATCAGCACCTCCAGGGGTATACTGAAGCGTTCCCAGGCCAACCAAGAGGTGTTCTGGGTCTGCCCCAGGGTCTACTCCCAGATGGATATGCCCAGAACACCTTCCGAGGGAGATGTCTGGGAGGCGGCCCAACCAGATGCCCGAACTACCTCAACTGGTTCCTCCCAACTCGGAGGAGTCGCGGCTCTACTCTGAACTCCTCCCAGATGTCTGAGCTCCTCACCCTATCTCTAAGGCTGAGCCCAGCCACCCTGCAGAGGAAACTCATTTTGGCTGCTTGTATTCGCGATCTTGCTCTTTCAGTCATTACCTAAAGGTTATAACCATAGGTGAGGGACAGAATGTAAATCCACCAATAAATCTTCACCACAACTGACCGGATCAACATCTGCATCACTGCAGAAGCTGTCTGCCTGTCGATATCCCACATTTTACCCTTACTCCTGATCAAGAGCCCAAGATACTTTGACTCCACACGAAGAAAGATAATTCTAATGATAGCTGAAAATTGTTCTGACTCAGTTAGATGGCGGAGTCCACACTACATCCATAACAACAACAATGGCGGACAATATCACTGGGATCACTTTAAGAATGATTTAATGAACACTTAAAACACTGACAGCCATCAAAATGATAGTACATATGAAAAAATACTGGGTATGGTTACATGAACACGATAATCTAATAACTGGGAATAATTAGATAATGGAAATAATCGGATATCTGTGTTTCCATGCACCTCGGTAATGTGATAATCAGAAAACACTCATTTACATTTTCATGTAAACGAGGTGTTTAGGCAGATTTCTCCATTAGATTTCTCTCCCAAGTACATGCAGTTTACGTTACAGTCCAGTGGGTGGCATTACTTTATGGGCGCGTAGCACCATTAAACTCAGAAAAAGAAGAAGTAACTTCCTGTTATTCTCAAAACATCCAGTTGATTCTCAAACATGGCCGACTTTAGGGACTTTCGAATGCGTGAGTTAGGCCTGTTTTAACAATGGAGTTGTTGCGGTTGGAGAACTTTATGAGAGTTAGTTCTGTCCTCCTTCAAGCTCTCTCCAGAAGAAGGTGATGAGCTTTCTTTGAGAAAACGTCGGCTCTGGGACTTAACGTTAGCATAAGTCTCCTAACGTTACCATCACAGCTCGGTCTTGATGGATGCGGGTTTGAAATAAGTAAGTAATTGCACATGTGCAGACTTTAATAAAATGAAAGAAATCAGATATCTCTCTAAACCTGTACTGAATAAAACAGATTATGAGCAATAATCCACATTATGTTTCATTTCAACAAAAGGAGGACCCAAAATGCAAGACACTACGACAGAAGATATAACCCAAACAAGAGCAAGCTTTAATGAAAACTGCTAAAAAACAGAAATCCAAAAATCCAACATACAGAATGTGAAGAAGCTAAAGCAGGAAGAAAAAAGTGAATTAACAAACAGGATATAGTTGTTAGTTAAAACAATGATTTTAGTTATAGTGCTTGGTGTGGACAGCCCTCAACCCTAACCTTACTTAGTTAATCAATTCATTAATCTTTGTTGAACATTTTGAAAACAAATATACACAAGTACACAAGCACACACAAATGTTCAACAAACATGTAGTTGATTGATATGTTATTAAAACGTTACAAATACTCAACCCTAACTCTAAACTATCTGTAGGCGGACAGTCCAAATAAGCGGATCCAAAATTTGTTATATCCATGCTACCCTGAGGAGATTTTCTGATGACTTTGGTGACCCATATTACTAAGTTTGTGCCATAAGGTCAAAAGCATTTCCAAAATCAAGTGATATAGCTTATTATTAGATTATGTGATTTTTTTTTTTTGTAGGTTTTAAGTATTTGATAGACAACCATGAATTTTTAATATATTTTAAGACACTCATATTCTTTTTCAACTTTCCTGAGCAATTATTTGGTCAAAACTGCAGCTGACCAGTGCTATTGTTTATCTATCAAACAAATTTGTTTTCCTTATAATGACTATTACAGCATCACAGAGACCGTAATGGGGCCCTGCTTTCATGGCAGCTCACTGCTGTAGATGTGTTTAATTTGTCACCATTAAATATCTCTGGTTAAAGACAGATGCTATTTAAAACAATCTGCTTTGGTCTATACACTACAGTACAGTATATATTACAGCATCTGTTATCAGCAGTTGCTTTATGCTGTATAAGAACATTTTCTTTTAAGCTCATTGAATTCCTGCAGCCACCTGATGCAGCAGGACGGACTGACGAATTTGCAGCCTCTGACAGGACAGAATGTTGCATGACGAGCAACCTTCATCTGCAACATAATCATCACACAGACACAACACACATCAGACTGGTCGGTTGTATGTCATTGTTTGTCCCATTACAGGAGAGATCAGCTTATCGGAGCTCAATCCTGTGCGTCACTGCCTCTCCTCCGACTTCAAAGAAATAAGTAGTTCATGTTTTATTCTTGAAAAGCAATATGACACTAATGCTGCTCTGTAACACTGATATAATGTAACGTTTTGTTACATGAAATATAATAGAATTATGAATGGAGAAGTGTTGCACTGATGCATTCATATGAACTGCTTCACCAAGCTTTCAAAGTGTTTTTAGGGCCCGAGCACCAAAAGCGGCGTGAGGACCTATTCTTATGCAAGGAATTACTATTATTCTACATAATAAAACTGCTTTTTGAGGACTTTAACATACTCAAAAAGTCATGAAACTTGGCGGAATGGTCTGTCATGATGAAAATTTATCTATTTTATTGTTTTCACAAGTGGGCGGAGCCAAATGGCACATGAGTGCCACCTAAACTGCAGCCCCGGGGCCCACTTTCACATACATGAATGAAAACTGGTGGACATATGTATTTTTGATGATTTACACGTTGTGTACTTTAGCAAACTCCTCCTAGAGATTTATTGGAATCTCATGAAAATCGCAGTTTGTACTCTTAACCCCTTTGGGATCAAAAGTTATTAAAATCCTTCGTTTTGGAGTCACAGTGTGGGAGTGGTGGGGCCGCTATTTTGACCGTTTCGCCATAAATAACAGAATGCTAATAACTTGAGTGCACATTATCCAACATGCATCAAACTTTACATGTCGCATAAGAGTCCTGCCCTAAACCCATTCACATGCTAATATTCTGTCATTCTCAAAGCACCCCCTCCTGGCGACAGGAAATGACCAAAATTTGACATGTGTCACACTTTAAAAAAACTTCTCTTACAGATTTTATCTGAATGTCCCAAAAAACGGTGTGGACACTCTTTAGACCTGTGACATGAAAAGATATTAAAAGCTTTTGTTTTGGATTAACGGTGTGGGCGTGACGGGCCCGCCCTTTTGAGCGTCTGGCTGACAACAACAAAATGTGTATGGCTTCATTGTAAATTGCTCTATATGCATCAAACTTTAAATCTTTTACAAGGGTGCCAGCCTGAAAACATCTGTATAATGATATTCACTCATGGTCATAGCGTCACCTACTGGCGACAGGAAATGACATGATTTATTCTACAATTTGCAGCTCCTTAAAGGTTCAACTGACTCTACTGTATTTGGATATGAATAATATTTACACTTTCATGATGCTGAATAATTAACCCTGGGAATTTTCTTTAAACACCAACACCACGATGACGGTGTTATTCACCATGGACGGGAAGTTTTTTGTAACTTGTTATCCGATCTGGCTCTATTGAACTATGACATGCTCCAATTAAGTGTTTCTTTTTTTAAAGTGAATAAAGGACAGTTAACTTTGTTAAACTGTCCTAAAAAGGCAAGGACCAGACAGAAGTTGATAGCATTCCTCTTTCTTGTGGATTTATTCCATGTGGATTTATTTACTTCCTCAATGAGCACATGAGCTGGATCAATGGCTAAACTGCTGCTAAAGGACCGCACGTTGCTTTGTGGTGTTAAAAAGTGGGAAGTGCAAGCTGTACGTAACATTTTGTCAGTGTCCTAGCTGTGTTTCTTTTGTGTCAGTAAAGAAGTTGTGAGTTCAGCTGAGTGTGTGTGTGTACGTGTGTGTGTGCTCTGTGTTACAGAATGTTTTGAGAGAATGCAGAAAATACAAGGAAGAGAGAGGGCGCAACTTACAATTTTCTGAAGATCTACAGACTTCACTGTTTAGTCAGTTGTGTTTAGCTGCTCTATTGCTTAACGGTAAGCGGTAAGATAGCTTAGCTAAGCTAGCTTATGCTAGTGATCATTAAAAAACGTGAATGTGGAACAAAACAATGGTCATTTTCAGCATTTGTTGATAGCGGATCAAGTTGAGATATGTCTGGGAGTAGTTTTATACTTTCTGTTAGAGTAATGGAACAAGAAGGAGCTGTTAGATGAAGAGCTGCTTAAATGTCCACGAAACATAAATGAAGAGGTTAGATTTGAGTCACTTTTAAAAGTAGATGTAAGCGGGCGGTTTAAAAAAAAATCGGATGTAGGTAACAAATTGGAAGTGGACATCAAGCCCTACAGTGTTTATATTGGTAGGTGAGTGGAAAAATTGCAAGAATCAAATTTCCCACGTATGAAGCCTGATGAAGAAAATGTGTGAGTGTATTGCTTATACCCACAATTATCCAGCTCTCTGTTTCGACATAATTTCCAAGTTTAAAACTCAGAGTTTTCAAGTTTAATGTCCCAAATTTACAAGAAAAAAAACTTGTGTATTCTCGGTCATTATAAAGTTACAAATTTGCTGAAAACTTGCTAATTTATAAGAAAAAAACGCGAAGATTTTGGGGGTTTATCTATCAAGGAAGGAAACACGTACACTTTGGTTGGACACATGTTGTTTGTTTTGGATTATGTCTGCAGTGAAAGATCTTTTTAAACTCCACTTTTCAGTTGGATTTAGCAATAAGGAAATAAAATTTGTGAAAATCACCATATCACCATATGCATTTGGACTTTGAAAAGAGATTGCTGTAAATTGCGCCTATTTAGAAGAAAACACCATACTGACATGGATGAGGTAATTGCCTTTGTTTATCAGGAACTACAACGCAATGGACAGATGCAGGGTTATCGCAGGTTGAGCCGCTTTACACCCAACACACGTTATTATATCCATTTCCCTTGGTTTGAGAAAAATTATCACTTAAACAAAACAGACCAGAAAACACTGAAATAAAACAAACAATGGACAACCAGCAAGTGTTGACAATCTGGGGGTTAGCCACTGAGCAGCAGCCCAAAAGAAAGCTTGAGCGAGTTGTTTGCATTGACTGGTACACTACTGGTGAGGACTTTTTTTTTGTTGTTGTTAATAGTTTTATTATCCTCCGTTCTCCCTAAGTCCTATTATTTTCTATTTTCCTACTGCAGTGACTCAGTTTCTCACTGTGGATCATTAAATTTTCATCTGAACCAATGTGTTTTCTGATCTAATATTACTCCAACTTTTTCTTTGATGTTTGTATCGTCTACATGGACTGTTTTCAGTGGATGTTGATGGATTTTGAGCTGTGAGAGATTTTTGCTTGACTGTTCTTTTAGACTGGTGATGCTTTATCAGTGGCTGTACACTATTAACAAGTATTAAAAAGAGCAAACACTTCCTTTTTTCCCTCTTCCCTTTAATGAAACATCAGAAAGTGTTTCCAAAGAAAGACTTTCTCTTGAGTTTGACAAGGAAATCGTTACTGCAATGGTCCTAATGACTCCATTAAAGGACAACTTCGGTCATTTTACACATGCAGCTCTATTGCTCAAGCTACCTGAGACTTGCTATTACCAAAGA
>JAQLOL010014015.1:0-13336 GCA_029783665.1 Naso thynnoides
TTATGATCTCACACTAAAAGAAATAGAGAGAGATAGAGAGAGAGAGAGAGAGAGAGAGAGAGAGAGAGAGAGAGAGAGACTCCTCCCCCATGAGATAGAAATAGGTTGACTGACATGAAAACACATGCAGACAGAAAAAAAAGTCTTAAAATCATACACAGCATTCACATAAACACACTGCAAAAAATATAACAGGCACATGGAAAAACAAGTTCAACAGTTTGACAACATATGCATGAAAGAGAAACAAGCTGAAAATATTGGAAAAAAACAAAAACAGAAATGCTGCAATTGCGTCGAAGAACAAAACAGAATTGGACTGGAATGTTTCACATAAGGCCCGAACAGTACGGGATATTTGGAGTCAATGCTGCTACCCATACTAGGGAGTATGACAATTCCGATATATCGTCCGAAAGTCTATAATATTTTGAATTTGGTTATCAAATATGTGTGACAACATACGAAACTGGGGCAGGATATCTAACAAACATTATTCCAAACGCCACTGAGCAGTAAACACTACACTTTTTACCAGTTAAATAATGGACCGCCCTCTGCTGGACAAACTCTGTGATTACACCATTTTTAAATTAGTAGCCCGAGCATTTTTCCAGCCTTGAACACTTTTAGTATTGACACTTAACAGAGAACATATATGCTGATACCAGTGCATCCGTGATAGGCCAACATCTGCCTATAATATCGGCATAGCGATGTATCAGTCTGGCCCTACTTTCAAACTAAAGTCAACGTAATCTTTAGATCTTTTGCTAACATCATTAATGGGTAGTTGACTTCAGCAGCGCCTTGAGCTTCAAATCATGGCAACAATTTGTCAAGGTGAGTCCGTCACATCCTGTCCTGAAGACGATTTCATTGTCAGTTTTGTTTTGTTATGTGCAACTCGCAGTGTTTTTGTACTTGCATAATTTTCTGTATTTGCAGCATGTTCTGGCTCATGTAGTCAAAGGTGTAAAGATATTATCTTCCATTTCGGTGTTTTTTCTATCACGAATGCATTTAAGTCACAATGCGCGTTACGCTCTTTGGGCAACTGCAGTTTTCTCTTCTTTTCCACCTCCAGTAACCCCATCCCCCCGCGTTTCTGCAACATATGTAGAGATTAATGGCCACTGCACACATGCAGGTGTTGCTTCTGCTCAGTGAGCCTTGTCAATTATTTATCCATCATCATAAACCTCAAAAACAGCCCTTTGCTCATCCGAGGGACAACTGCTATGAGTATGAGCATGCATGAAACCGATGGCACACCTACACTTCTCATTCTGACCAAATCCAGACACTGTTGCACACTGATGAAAACACTACTTACACACACACACACACACACACACATACACATACAGATATATGCTTTCATAACCCTCCAACGCTCCTTTACAAACAAACTCCCTCCGGACAACATTCCAGGAACTCAGTGGGTCCCCCCTTCACTTTATCTCCCACAGCTCTATCTCTCAGCTCCACAGATTTTTCCCTCCCCCTCCTCCCCCCTCGCCTCTCCATTTTCCTCCTCCAGCTGTCCTTTCCCGATTTCCCTCCCCGACGCGCCCACCCCCTAAACACCCTTCTCATTTTCTTACTCTGTTTTCTTTCACTTTCTTTTTGAATTCCAAGGTAACGAATCCGATGCTTTGGTGTATTGTTCTCAGAAATCTCACTTGTGTTTGAGTGACCCCTTCGCTCTGTCTCCTCTCACCTCTCCTTCCTGTCCTGCTTTTCCTTCCTTTGTTTTTGTTTTGCCTGATACTTTTTCAAATGTTTGCTTTCAAATAAAGTTTCTCCCTCAGCTTTGCTATATACACACACACACACACTTGAAATCAATGTTTTTCTTTGAGATGAGCGCTTTGGCAAACACTAGAGGTATTAAATCCTGAGGCACAGGAAGTTTGGGGTTATCAGGGAGTGTCTTGTTTCCTGACTCAGATTGAAGGACTGGCTGGGTGCAGGAAAACAAAAGGTTCAGCATCTTCTGCAGGAAGCAGAGACATGGACCACAAATGAGGCGCTGGATGCCTGAGATAATCTGGGTGGTGGTTTCCGCCAATTAGGAGCAATTTTAAAGCACATTAAACCTAGTTTTGTAAATTCAAAAAGATAAATGTGAAAATAGTACCGAAGGTACCTATTTTATCAAATGTATGCAATGTTAAAAAAAAAAAGAGCGCTGACAATAATAATAATAATAGTAGTTTTTGTAAAGTTAGCCATCAAGCTACTGTTATTATTAAAGGACCATATTAGAGCTCTGCGCAGGACTGGTTTCCCAATCCTGCTCCTGCCTGCTCCCTCTGGATTTCTGTTACCGGCCGCTCCTGGTACATGTGTGTTCTACTCCCACCCACACCCGTAAATATTCCTAACATTTTACCATGTGCTCTGAGTTCCATTGGTTTTGCGCCTTCTCCTTTCCCACAGGGAAAACATAGCGTGTCATATTAAAAAGGAAATGCACACCTGTCAGTAATAATGCAGTAAAACTGCTGTTCTTGTGTACAATACAGCTATATAGTATACACAATTTTTCAAACCTCTTCTAGGGGAAAAGGACCTCTTTTTTAAAAATTAATTAATTAATTAATTATTTTTTGCCAAGGTTGTTTTATTTTGTTTTTGGTCCGAGTGTCATTTAACACACTAATCAGGAGCAGGATTTCTAGTTTCTGTTCTTTCCTCCTGCTCACTTAAACACAGTAGTTGTAACAGTTTACATTACTCGCAACGAAAATAAATGAACTGCTTAACTACACCGAAAATTCCATGTATATATGAATAAATGAATGAACAATCGAAGTGTACAAAGATTTGCCGTAGTTTATGGATTTTGAGGTGATGGAGTGAGAGTCATTGCACCCTAGTTGGAGAGAGAGGGAAGAATTTACTGTTCTAAACGTTCAGAATAACAGATAAAATTCCGTTTAAATAAATGGACTGATATAAAAATGTGTTCATGTAAAGTGAAGCACCATGTGCACTGGACAACTGGGCCTGAGGTGGGCATATTTTTTACTAGTCAAATAAAATTGTCTCAGCTCAAGTTAACCTAACTGGAACTTGCCAGTTTAGAGCCCGGGACTTGCTGCAACATTTGCGTTGGGTTCCCGATCCCAGTGCAGGGCTCTAGACCATACCAGTGAGTTTTTACTTTGTGGCATGTTAACTGCAAAGCACATCCATAAAACCATTTTGCAAACAACAAAATTATTATTTTTTCATTATTTGAATGTCTTGTTATTCCTCTGTCGTTACCTGCTATTGATTTCTATGTACTTTTGTACATTTTAGATCAGTTATCAGACTCTTAATACTTACTTTAGTTTTATTCAGGAGCAGCACTTTTCCCATGAAGTCAGTGTTTCTGAAAAACAAATATGTTGTCTAAACTGCCCCCAGATCAGCAGGTGTGATTGATCCGCCTTTGGTCTAAGGTAGGAGGATGTCAGTCATACAGCTGACTGCTACATGCACATGCAGCCTCAAACTCTTTAGTGATTATGCAGAAAGTTTGATAACTTTTGCGGTATTTTTGATTTGATCAATAAAAAAATGTAAGTCAGCGTTGTCTGAGAACACAAACATCAGCCTTCTTGCAGTCATCAAGGAATGAAAACTTGAACTTGATCAACATCTGTTTTATTCCCCCTATTTGTCAGCCCAGAGACTACTGCACCTTCCCTAAAATCAAGTAGGAGCTCAGTGGTTGCTATTTAAATTGGGATTATGACATCATCACTGCTGTAGACCACTTTCTGGAGGTCAAAGGCACCGACTTCTATGAAGAAGGGATCCGCATGCTGCATGACTGCTGGACAAAATGTGCAAATGTAGGAGTGACCCGTGTTGACAGATGCTTCTGTCTCGAGGTTAGTGAAAGGGATCATACAAGGAAAAGAGGGCTGCCACCTCTTTAAGGCGACTAAAACTACGTTAAGGGAAGCATCGTGGTCATACACTGTACACACAATGATTTTCCCCAGTTTTATGGAAATTATTGCAAAGGTATAATTTATTTGCACAACTACAAGAGGGTAATGTGTCAGGAAAACGTAAGTGTACATGTTGATTGTTTTAAATTTTGGAAGAAATAAACAGAACTTTATATTTTTTTTCTGAAAATAAAGTTTCAGATTTTCATACTGTACAGAGTAAAAGTTAATTGAAAACAGTGGCCGTGTGAAACAAGAGGAAAATTACACCCACAAATCTAAACTGTAGTACATGTTTCTGAAAATACTCTAATACTGATATTTTGTTAAAGTAGGTTTGCTGTAGGAAAAGAAGACGGAAGCACGTCTGCTATTATTCCCTACTTTAAAAAATCCCAGGCCTCGTGCTCCGCCCACTGCGGCTGCTTAACCGCTGAAAGAACAGTGTGCATCGAGATGGCTAACATTGCACCACATCATTCTCTTCAGCAGGGGGATGTGAAAACACCTCGCTAGTGACAAACTTGCGCAGATACAAGTTAGCATTAGCCTGGCTCCGCCCTCCTTCTGAGCAGAATCAAGTGCTTGTTCCCAACAGTTAAATCATGGTGGCTGCTTATTCACATAGTTAAAAAAACTCCTCGTTATTGGAAAAGACGCAATCTTAAATAAAAGGAATGTTCCGACAAAATGGATAACAGCCTCGGTGACCTGGAAAGTTTTGTTTTTTGAGATCACAACATGTAGAGAAGAATGGGAACCTTTCGTAAGAGTCTCTGCACCGATCTGCGCAGACATGGTGAGACCAGGGTGATCAGACGTTCTTAAAAATTCAGGACTGTCCCGAATTACAAGCATCTGTCCCAAATCCCAAATCCTGTCCTAGTTGTCCCGAAAATTAGACTAAACTGTAGTTTTGAGTAATTGTAGCCTAATAAAATATTAAGAACTGATTGCTGTGAATCACTTTTTTGGTGTCACCCTGCAGCTGGCTCTGCATCGGTTGCTGCAGTTTGTATCTTGCTGAACAATGGCTGTTGTTTATTTTTTAGCTGTTTATTTTTTAGCTGCACAGGAGTGCCGTGAAAACTGCTACTGCGAGGGCGACTCATGACTTTGTTTACTTTTTTAAAAATTACGATGGGAAATTAAACCAACTACAAGATGCAGAATTTATGAATAAAAATAATTATAGTGCTGTCATGTGTTTAACTGTTCATTGCCAATGTGATCACGTGACCACACCCAACCCCAAATCCCCTGTCCTGAGTTTCACCCATTCTCATGTGGTCACCCTAGATGAGACTCAAGCAGCCTTGGGTTCACACAACAAAACACGTGACAAAAATACATTACAAAAGCATAAAAACTAATTAAAATAGCCAATATCACAAAACAGTTTAATGCACCTGTGTGAATGTTGAACAGCTTGTGGAAAAATAACATAAGCCACCATTCGTCTGTATGTAGAAACTACACTGTTAAGTGAAGGTGACCTTATTGGTATTTTTGATTTAAAAAATCACAGACATATTTCTGGTTTATTATCATTTTTTTTCCGTGGAAAACTCTGTCCGCCTCTTAACTGACTCCCACTGCTTTATTTCTCCATCTTTCAATAAGCATCAAATCGACCCGTTCATTTATCCATTTTATAACCCTTCCTCGAACTTGTTTTTCCCTCTCATGTCTCATCATTCACTTCTCTGTAATTTCTAATTTTTCGGTGGACTTCTGCCATCTTGTAGGGAGTGACATCACCAGCTGTACCAGGAACAGTTTGTTTCACTGGAAGTACTCTGCAATTACCAACGGCTTGTGGTTTGTGGTTTGTGGATGGCAGTGTACACGTCCTGTGGTGCATTCAGGCCCTGCTCAGTCCAGACAGGGCCGTCCAGCAATTATAACTGACAGAAAAAGAAAGATGCTTTGTTCATGAGCTTCTCAGATGATAAAACACACATTAATGGATAACAGTGTGTTTTCGTTTATGAGCCCGTCGATAGTATCTTATACTGAGATGCATCTTTAGTTTGCTTGCAGTGTGAATCCCCTCATTTCTCCTTCCTGTTGTGTTCGTCAAAGTTTACATCAGACCAAAGCAGTTGTTTGTGTGTTTGTCTTTGTCTTTGCTTTGTTTATAACCTGGACAAAGACCACAGCGAGTGTGTTCTCTCCCTACCTATGAGCGTGTGTATCGTGGAGTGAGACAGACAGGGTGTGTGGTAACACACTCATGTTGAGTGAAGTGTGACGTTTGGCGAGCTGTGTATTTGTTTGCTTGATTGTCCAACATCCAGACTAATGGCAGGAAGTCATAAAGGAAAGGCCTAGAAAAAACAAAGACTTGGTTTTAAGATATATTTTTTTAAATAGTTTGGCAGGAAAATGAGTCAGCTTCAACCGTGAATCACTCTGTGCTAGCAAAACGAAAGGCGTTATTATGGCTGGATATTGTTTGAAATTGTCTGATACCTTTGTTAATACAACACCTGAGTTTCAGGACAAATACTGAAACTAACCTGTTGACTCAGTATTGACATTTTAACCCCTTTAATGCCTCAGTGTTTTTAACAACCAAACCTCAGAAAAAACAACTGCTTAAAACTTTTTTTTTCATGCCTGTACAAGCAGCAGCTTGACAAAAAAGTCTCAACACAAAGTTCACTTCACTTGTTTTTGAAATGGACTCATCCTGTGACGAAGGGCATGAGAAATGGCGGAAAGCTTTGGAAACATTTAACTTACAATAAGAACTTTATTTATATAGCACAAAGCAAGAGCAAGATACCTTTAACAGCAGAGAGCCAAAACAGTGAGACCAAGCGAAAGCAGACGAAATATAGTTAAAACTGAAGAATGAGAAAAGATTTAGGAACGGCAATAATACTTTTCGCTGCTTTTTAGAAATAAAAGGATAGAGTGACAAAAGAACATTCTTACATAATCAGAACAAAAATAAATGTAAAAAATAAATGAATAAAAATGAAAAAGAACAAAAAATGAAAAGAATAAAAAGACAAATGAAAAGACATCACAAAAAGGCAAGTCTATAAAAATTAGAAGTGATTTAAAAGAAGTCACCGATTCTGCAAGCCTTATCTTAGCCAGGTCATTTCAAAGCAAAGGGTGCCTGATATGAAACGCTCAACTTGAACTTTGTGTTATAAAGTGATTTTTGTCAGGATGCAAAATTAGGAAGTTAGATAGGGAAACACGCTGAAGATGCTCCACTGCTTTTTTTTCCAGATAAGTAGAGATTAGAGTGTTTGTAATGGCTTTTAAATCATTTTCCAAAGGCTAATAGATTAATTACACTATACGTAAGTCATTAATGCTAGGTTGTGAGAAATCTAGCTGACGTGTAGTCAAATGGTTATAGAGTCATTAAAGCTGCAGTTTGTAACTCTTGCTAACAAGCTAATAAGCTAACGCTAGCTGTAGCATGACACTCGCTGGGAAGGAAGTCTGCTGCAGCCTTCCCTCACTGTTGTTGCTCAGGCTCACGCTTTATTTTGTTTGTTGTCACTCTCTTTTTTAAGTCCAGTTTACACTAAAAATTCAAGACAAGTCGAAACGGTTGCAGGGAAAGTTGTAGTGGAGTAAACTGGTCTGTTTCAGCTCGAGCTTGAGCCGACTGACGGCGTCGCTTGCAGACAAGGCGTTGGTGAGGCGAGTCAGAGCGTAAGGCACGAACAGCTGCTCAGCATGTATTGACGTCACCTGTCGCTAAGAAGTGCAGCGGCCAATCAGAGCGTCTCTGATTGAACAAGGAGGATTTTTACCAATCCTGAATATAGAGGCATGATGGGAAAACACAGAGATCTTGTGATACTCTCAGACCACGTCACTTACTAACAGCTGTCTATGGATATTATGACATTTTTTTTCCAAATAGAATGCAAAGAAGCTATTTATATTTACTTAGCAACTGCAGCTTTAAGACATTTTTTTGCTGATAAAATTAGTTTTTCTAGGAGGAAAAATGAGTTCTGGTGAAATTTACAATATCGTTATACACTTACATTTTTGTCAAGATATTTTAATAAAAGGGATCTACCTCACTCTCTTGTCTAGAACATCACAACAAAGCGTTTGGTCTGCAAGCTGGTAAATTGGCAGCCATGTCTGCACGATGTTCACTGCTCAGCAATGTGTCACCCAGCTGGAATGAGCATGACTGTCTGTTTCACTTGCTGACCCAGTTGGTCTACGGTCCTGACGGTCGTGTTTGATGAAACAGAGAAAAAAAAAAAAAAAAAAAACGCCAGGATAACCACGAGCCAGGAGGGCTTGTGAGCTTACGCATCAAGCAGCGACGAAACAACAGATCAGGACGGCAACATGAGAAAATAAAGTTTTCGTTCAGACGGAGCTGAGGGACTGCGTGTGTGTGTGCACGAGTTAAGTCCACACACGTTTGTGAAGTGGAAAAACACACCTCACTGCTGCGTTACAGGCAGGCATTGAAAGGCGTGAATCAGACGGACACACACACACACACACACGGTCCAGCAGCTCACATTCACTGGTGTGCTGCTGACATCCTGTACGGACGCACAAGCGTTTACACTCTGCTGCAAACTCAGACATGTGTGATTAACCCATTCTTCCAGCAAAGGGGAAAAAAGATGTAGCTACAGCATTCTGCCCAACTGAAGTGATTAGGAGGTCTTCACAAAGCCGGGCATTAAAGAATGGTTTACTGCTGTGAAAGCATGCAAAACCACAAAGACCGGGGTTTACCACTCTCCCCGGTGAAACGCAGTTGTTGGGAATAAATGATGCGAACATAAAGGGCTACTTCCTGAGCCTTGAGCTCGGTAAGTTTTGCTCTGAATGAAGCAGCACTTGGAAACGCTTTAGAGAAACAAATAAGGCTGATGGGGAAAAGCAGAGAAAATGTTCTCGTCCTCGTCTGGCTTGATTCGGTGCAACTCATTACAGCAGAGTTTATCTCTCCTTCATAATGGTCCTCCAATAAAAAAAAAACAAACAAAAAAAACCAATCAGTATTATATTTTTCTAAAACTGGACGAATTTAACCATTTAGGCTACATCCACACTGCTGTATCTTAAATCAAAGATGCAGCAGTTTTGCTACGTTTGAGCCTCGTATCCTCACTAACTCAACATCTTAGCGGCTCAAAGACGGAGCAGTCTAGAGTCGATCGAGCCCCCGTTTTATTTTGAAGACTCTGTCTTTGCGTCTCATTGTGGTCAGGCACGGACAGAGGAGTTTGAAAAAGCTGGCAAGGACACCTTTAGTAACTAGTCACACCCGATTCATGTGACTATTTTACGGAAGAAAACAGCCTGCATGTATTATGCATGTATGCATCTATGAGCCCTTGACTACCTGGCATTATTTCGACATGGGTAACGAATAACAAGGAGTTGCCGACCTCGTTGTCTATGCTAGCAGCTGTTATGCAGTCAAATTCTGCCTTTCATAACGGTACTGCCGCTTACATGCGCAGGAGGACAGATATTATTCAGCGCACTGCGATAGTTGCTGTGTTCAGCGGCGCTTTCAGCCCTAAACTGATCGAGACAATTTTATCAAAGGAGTTGTAGCTCCAGAGGAATGGCGAGAAAACTTTTACCACATTGGCCCTGATCGACCCGAACGAAAAAATTACGTCCACATGTTAACATTACTTACGTAACAAGGGAAGACTCCGGAAAAACACAAATGCATTTGGACCATCCCGACAAGTTGTTTCTGTCATCGTCGGACAAGTTTGTAAGGCTGTCGTCATCTTCCCGGAGCTAGAATAACAACACATCAAGACACCCCGCACGGAGCCTGAAGTGACGGAGCTTTTTGTCAGTAAGTTATGCCACAACGCCTGAGAGTTACTGACTTCCACCACATCGAAATAAAACAACCCCTTGTTAATTTCCAAGGACTAGATATCAGTAAGGAGAAACATTCTTTGAATGTACAGGTGCTGTGTGATGCGGAGTGGTCACGTGACATGCGTGCAGTTTGGCTGGAGAGTAGAGCTGCTACGGAGCTCGCACCACGCATATGGACGAGGAGCGTCTCCGATTCAAGACTCTGTCTTAAATCAAAGACGCAGCGATGCAAATGTAGCCGCAGTTTGGTTGGACCGCGTTAGCAGTGTGCGTCGAGGTCGGTCATTGTGTCAATCGATGCCACCAATCATTAGCTCGAGAGGCCATTGATCCATTGGTCGATATATGTGAAGGCACTGTCCTGTTGGAGCATTGCGTGACTATCAATTTTTAGTGGTTGATTTAAGACGTGGCAGCAGCTGTGGCAGAATGTCTCACCTACCACTTCATGTTCACGTGTAGCCCAACACACACAGTGCTTTAACAAGTACTTTAACACTTCGCAGTGTTTTCACATCCCCACTGTAGACGGCTGTATCTGAGTATCAGTCTGCAGGTTGGCTCCTCCCACCTGGTGGTGCCATAGCTGGACAGATCCAAACCTTGATTTTGAAATACCCAAGCCCTTAGTTTCTCTTTTTATGCTACCCTGGAAGCTGATCCATTCAAATACAGGCTACCTGAGTACACATGAAACTTTGTTAGCTGTCAGCTCCTTTACCCTGTGCTAACACCCGAGTGTAAACACTGTGGGCCTGTATGAGTGTGCACATTCAGTTGGATGAGTCAAAGGAAACAGCCAGAAACAAGGAAGTGTAGACTGACAAAGGGGAAACGAAAAGAAGGGGGAGGTCCAGAGCACGTTACTCTGTGGTGTGCAATCACATCAAGTAAAAAAACAAACACGCTCTGTTGTTTGGAGTGCAAATTATGCTTCTACTTGTCTACGTGTGGATAGTGAAAAATGTCATGCAAGTATCTGCCATGCAAGTTTGATCAATCTAGACTAAACTCTCCCGGATCCAGCAGGAAAATGTGGGGCAGTGGCTGCCCCCACGATGACACAAGTTTCAGACAGTACTCAGAGAAGAGCACACGGGGGGAGCATGTCACAAGTTTAAAGAAAAAAGACACATGCCAAATAAAAAGGTCTTTGCTATCGGATCCCCTCCTAAATCTGAGCTTAATGTACGACAGCACAGCTGCTCTCTTTTATCTACAGATACCACCAACCCCACCGACAGCTAAAGCATTTTAGTTCAAATGACTAGTGGTCAAAGGTGTCGTGTAGCGTTTTAGCACCACTTACTTCTTCCCACTGGGATCCTAAAGCTTTTCCATAGCCAACTGAACGCACTTTTCGAGTTTTTTCAGATTAGAGTTGTTCCGATATCGCTGCCAGTATTGGAAAATGCCTCCAATACCGCCGAAAACGCTGGTATCGGTATCAGCAAGTACCCCAATCTAGCACAAATCCAATACCATGTATTTTATCAGCTGCTAAATGGTACGCAGCCATTCCCAGTTAGCTTAGCTAGTGCAGTGGTAGGAATTAGATTTTTTCAGATTTTAGTTTTTAAGTTGCTGTTGCACTACTGTTTTATTTAAAAAAACATTTTTAAGTAAATTATGATTATACCTCTAGTTTAAAAGGAAGTGTTACTTTTAAAGGCTAGTATCGGATCAGCTCTCGGTATCGGCTGCTCCCTAAATTTGGATATCAGAATTGGTATCAGGAATTAAAAAAAACCTATCTAGTATCCAAACATCTCTGTTTGGGATTCATTTTTAAGCTTTTTCAGCACTTTCAGCAGTGGCAAATTATTCATTTATATACATACACATGTTGAAAACAATTATTTCAATTCATCACATGTGAGACTTTACTCTTTTTCAGGCTCTTGTCTCTGACAGTACTGTACAAAGGTTGACAAATTGCAGAAAACACGAAATTTTTAATGTTCAAAATGTGTCATCTGTCTGCAATTAGACTTGGCACCCTATGTAATCTATGCCAGGACAAAACTGAGTTAACTGTAACAGGACAGAAATTATAATGTCAAGCAGTTTCAGGCACTTTCCCCACCTTAAAAACACCACATCCAGCATTTGCAGGTATTTAGAAAAGTGAGTCCGGCGCAGCCCGCTGTTTGTGCGGGGCTGATGCTGAAAGCGTGTTGTTGTTTCAGCACGTTAAAGGACCGCACGGCAGCATAATGTATGTTTACTGAAACTGTCCCCATACAGGGAGAGCACCTAAAGATGAATCCTGACATCCACTGTCAACGACTACAACCAAAAAACAACAACACTAGCCAACGTCAACATCAACAACAACCGTTACAACGACAAAAGATAAAATTATTGGCTATCTTTATTGTTTTACCTTTATTTTCTCCGTCATGGTGAATTTCGGCTCATGGACGAAGGGGTTTATACCCAGTCTGGAGGGACGACTGTTTGAAGACTTCATTGCTAACGACGAGACTCCCCCCTAGAAACAGATTAAAAGCCGAAATGTGCCGTAACGCTGGATGAGTTCGTTGTTTTGTGGCGTAACGTTAACGTTGAATCCCGAGTGTCGTCTTCAGCGCCCCGTCCACCTTCCTCAGACTGGAGAAGAGTCATGCTGGGCGGGAGGAGGCAGCAAGAGCGCCACAGCAAGCTAGCCAAATAAGGACAAGTATAACTTCCGGTTGTGTGTTTCAAAATAAAGCTTCTGGTAATCCACACAAAGGAGCGTACTTGTTTAATTTATGTCTAGTACTGTAAAAATAAAAATAAATATTTTCAATTGTATTGTTTTACATCCAAATATGCATCACGTGGAGTGACATAAAATGACAAAACGGTTATTTTCCAAAATGCACGCCACGAGTGAGTGCCTCATACACTCTGTGATCAGCGCTCTTAAATATGTTGAGCATATTAACAAATCTCAAATTTGCTTTATTTATAAAATTTGTTCTCCAAAATGTAGGCCTATCATCAAAACAACAGTGTTTTATTTTAAAACATAAATTGAGTTTACAGGTACATGCTCAAGCCTTGACAAATACTGTATCCGGGATCATTCAAGTTTTATTTTGAAAGCAAAGAAAAAAAAACTGAAACCTCATCACCTCTCGCGCCAGCTTCACCGCAAAATATTTACCTCGCGGTGACAGATGTTGTTTGATCTCGCCTGGTAAGGGCTCGAATATAAAGAACGTTTATTTTTATTTAAAAGTCCTGCACTGTTAGTTCGTTTATCCAAGCCACCAGTTATTTAGAGTAAAATTCATATGGCCTAAGAAGACAACTGGCTCTACCACAACATTAAAAAAGTAGCACCAGCAGTAAAACCCCAAGAAAGAACCCTGATGTTGATGAAGCAGTCAGGTGCTTAAACGTTGCTCAAATCCGTTTTAAAAACTTTTTGTCTCATAGCTCCTGAAATATAGCCCATTACATATTCTATAATGAAAAACCCAGATGTGGCGTGTTGCGTGACGTGTTAAAATTTTACATAATCTGTGAAA
>JAQLOL010014016.1:0-13332 GCA_029783665.1 Naso thynnoides
GTCTGGGTGAGTATATGAGCGTATTTATTCCTATAAATAAGGTCCAGGTGTCAAAAAACGGGAATTCCCCTTTAAAGAAGAACTCCAGCCATTTTTGACCCCTAAATCGTTTTCCTGGTGGTCACCCAGTGTTGGGGCAGGGGGAGCAAAAAAACACAACTAAAATCGATGCAGGCAAACCGGGGTTACACCGTGGCTACCCGGCGCTCGGGATAGCAACAGCGCTAACCTCTGGGGGCAGTTCTTTCAACCACAACAAACACTCAAAAAACAGTCAAATATCCATGGTACATGACTGAAATCCTTACGAGACACCACTGAACTCATATAGTGTACAGTATAAATAGTATAAACTTTGTGTTTTTGTATGTAGTCACTCACCTCAGATAGCCTAACTCTGAAACAACCTGGAAAGACATTACTATCTGATTGCAGAGCGCCTGCTCTCCCCGCCACAAAAACAAACACTTTTTCCTTGTTGTGATGATTTCTTTACAAAAATAAATGGTCTGAGATATTATGGACATTACCATATTATGGAAATTTACCACTGCACCGCTCGACTGTTTATTAGCGTTGTAACTCCGGTTTATTTTGTGGTTGAAAGAACTGCCCCCAGAGGTTAGCGTTGTAACTCTGGTTTGCCTGCATCGATTTTAGTCACGTTTTTTGCTCCTCAAACACTGGGTGACCACCAGGAAAATGATTTAGGGGTCAAAAATAGCCAGAGTTCTCCTTTAAGTATACCATACGCAGTAGAAAGGTCTCTGCTCCTCCCGAATGATAAACACCAGCGCATCGCGTTGCACCGAGACACAGGCAGTATACTGATGTTAATGAGGGACAATTAATCAGTGTATTTTCGCCGCCTACGAGAAACCCAGTCTCAAAATAATACACCATTTCAAGAGTATGATAGAAAGAAAATATTCACTACACATCAGCTGGTCGGAAAAAACAAACTCAACAAACTCACTCCTCGGTACTCCTGCCACATAGGCAGGCTCCACTTCTTCCACACGCTGCTGATAGAAACAGCTGCATAGCAGAGCCTGCTTGCATGGAGGAGTGCTGAGTGAGTTGGTTAGTTCCAGATAAACAAAACAAACTTCCTTCTCACCAGCTAATGCATTGTGATTTTTTTCTTTCTATCATACTCATCGACTAGTGTATTATTTTGAGATGCGACCTCTCATAAGCAGAGAAAATACACTGATTAATTGACCCTCATTCACAGCAGTGTACTGCCTGTGTCTCTGTGCAACGTGATGCGCCGGTGTTTCTCAGCTGAGAGGAGCAGAGACCTTTCTACTGCAGATTGTATACTTAAATTGCCATTTGTACCTCATACAACCCCACTTCAAAAAAAGCTGAACTCTGCCCTCAAGAACTTCAACTAATGACCATGTTAAGTAGTTAATGTCTGACGTAAAAATCATGGATCATAGACAGACAGATGATAGAGAGATGGAGACAGAAAGAGATAGATAGAAATGGAGAGATGGATAGATAGAGAGAGACAGATAGACGTTAATTCAAATCACATAAAATCATATAACATTTACATTATTTAAAAAGTAATACAATTTAACAATTTTTCATATGACAATTTATCAATGTTTTATTTGTTACACCCCTACTTCATGGGACAGTGAGAGAGTAGTTTCATTATAGACCTACCTTGAACAATAATGTGCCTTTTCAAAGTAACCATTCGTTTCACACCCACAGAGTAGGCCCAGAGTGGATAAGCATCGGCCAGGTTTTCGAGATCAACTAGGGCAACCTCTCTATTAGGAGATGTAGTTAGCTCACAAGCTCTGAAATGCTCGCAATACCAAACACACAATACCCTTACAACAAAGCTCAATGCAGATTTGAAGGATCTCCGCAAGATCAGGCAGGCCACCGGTGGATCCATATGGAATTAGCATTCCAATTCTATAGGAGATGCCTTTGATGGTTGCACTTTTAGCAAGATGAACATCATTTATCTTGGGGTTTTTCTGCCTAAGGCTGCTCACAACTCCCTTGTTCATTACATCCACAGGAAGCACAGAGACATGATGAACTTCCAAATCAGTTTTAAGATGTAATGCACTGATATGATAAGCAATCATTTGCTGATGTTTAGTCGCTAATGTTAGTGGAATATTTTTGAAACAATTAATGTGACGCACAACTTTCTTAAAAAAGCTATGCTTCCCCTCAAACCTCATAGTTCACTGCCCTACCAAAGGCCCAAAACATTCGATCAATTGAGGATAATGTTTGAGGAAGTGATGCTTAGGTAAGAGTCGTGCATGAAAAAGTTCCAAGAATCTGTGTCTGTGTTCTGTTATTTTGCAGTCCAGGTAGGCAATGGTTTCTTGATTATGAAGAGGGGCAACAGCGAGCTCAACTATTTCTTTTAAGTCAAGCAACACAAGCCAAGCAGGCTCTCCCTCTGGAATCAAGTCTCCTATTGTAAATGGAAGCAATCTCAATAAATCACAGTTTTCATGAGTGTTACCTCCAATGGTCCTTTTAGAGCTGTAATTGCGTGGTATGATATGAGGTTTATTTGTTCTATCTCCCCACTTATAAGGAAAGTTCAGGATAAATTTGTTAAGTGTGTCAAGAGACAGATATTTTTTGGAAATTATTTCACTGATGCAGAGGCAATTTCAACAGGGACAATACCCTCAAATAAGTCGTGGACTATGTCAGGAGGGTGGCCTCGGGTAACATAAAAATTAGATAAATTCTTTGTTAAAAAACACTCTCTCTTCATTCCACAACAGATTGTTGAATTCTCCCTTGCAAACTTAATATGTGTTTCGCTCTTTTGTTCAAATGTTAAAATGTCCTGACTGAACTGCCTTATCCTGAATGTCTGTTCTCTCACCTGTACAAAACCTGCAGAAGTACACACCAGAGAAGCTTTCAATGAAGCCTGCAATCCCATGGGCTCCTAAATTATCTGCAATGACTGACTGGACTGTGCCTTTCATGAACTCTCCAAGACCTGAAACAAAAACACCATGTTTCTCTAAAATGATCAAATCCTGTAAAAGGGGCTCACCGAGTAATGGCTTGTAATAGCGAGTGATAATCTTACAAATGAGGTTTATAATTTATTAAGTCTTTGACATTTTATTATTTTAATAACTTTGCTTACCTTTGCGACGTCGTCACTTTCCCTGTCCTTGAGGTGACTGAAGAGCAACAGGTGATGGCGCGGAATGACCGTTATCATGAACCCCGGCACCAGCGACGTTAATTTAAATTTGTGTAGGCCTAATATCAAATTTGCAGCTGTATGATGAAGCTTCCATTCAATCACAGTCCAAAAGTTCAGCTAAATATTTTCGTTTCCTTCCCCCCCTGGCCAAAGTTTTTTCCTGCAGGAAACCCTGCAATGTAAGTGTTGATCACAGCTGTAAAGTAGAATGTTGCCATGGCAACGCGTAAGCATTGATGTGGAGTAATACAGAGTGAAGAAACTGTGATGTTGTGGTGAAATATTGTCACATTTTTAATGTCTCTCAGCCAAACAAATTGCTTGGCTGAAACTAACTGTTGTATAGAATATAATATGAAGTATATATAAAAAATATAAAATATGTGAGCTTTTGCCTACACAGCCAGCACCCACCGTGATACCACTTTATTCACTCAGCACACACAAATATTACAACATTTGCCACTCCAACCCACGGAGGCTGTAATGCCGACCAGTCAAAAAAGATAACACAACTCATCATCAGGGTGACTGTTCATGACATGCTGTTACGATGTTTTGTTGAAGGTAAAGGCTTCTGCAAGTTAATGCACTGTATTGAGCCTGAATACATCGTACTGATCGGGTCGCACAATGGTAATGTCCCAACTGAAGCTCAGCCTCCTGTTTTCTACTGTGAGCAATCTTAATCATTAACGGCGCAATGCGCCACATATTACAACAGCATGCAAATTAACGGCTTGGTAACGTTAATTGTCTTGAATAATATCTAGGCTAAATGGCTCCTAAATAAAAACAAAACTTTCATATTAAACTTTTTAACCTTATAGATTAAGTTGTGCTCAATTTAAATGGTTTTTTGTGTTTTCTTGCTAATAGACTAGTTGACTGGACTAGTTGACTATGTTATCAGTTTTGAATTTGTAGTTTTGGTATCATGACGACCCTAGCACATACCAAATAAAAGCCTCTTGAAACGTGGCTAGAAATAGTTAGAATGCACAGTATCAAAGTTGAGTGTCTCATTAAGTATGTACTGTAAGTCTGTTGTAAGACTGGGTGAAAATAAATGCTCCCAACTATTAGAAAACCTAGTTCAAAGATAGCTTGTTTGGGGATAATAACATTTCTCAAGACTGTATGGGCGTGGCCAATCACGTTTTGATTGACACTTCCTTGAACCCCAGCTTTGTCAACTGTCTCTTGTCTCCAGCCATGGAGCAAAGCAGGGAACAGCCATATTGTCATAGACCTTTTACTTTATCAGTTCAGTAAATTTGATATTTTTTTACGCTAGTGTGTTACCGTGAAGATTTGAAATATGTAGTCAGTTTCTCCAAATAGCATCTGTCTGTATTTGTGTCACGAAGTTTTCGGACTTGTGGGGAGTCACAGCTTGACAGGAGACCTGACGGTCTGCAGCAGTCAGGCTGACAATCAGGCTGTTAACTGAAGAACCATTGATCTGTGTGTAGATTCAAAGCTAGCCGTAATGTTTTCCTAGCATTTTAAAACGCTGTGCTCTCAACTGCACGGTCATTTGCTGGGGAAAACGTACCCCCCTCACCACCCAGAAACGTCCCGACGAAACCAAAACATCAGAATACAGGCAGAGGGCAGTGTGTCTCTATACGCAGTCACCACCACACATTCATAGAGGCCCAGAAATGATGATTGAGCAGCATTACTTTTTGAATATGTCCATATATTATTTTTTAGTAAAATTCTACTGACTCCACCTTTTGATATGAAATCCATAGGAAAAAATTTCCGCACCTTATGCAGATCAGTACCAGTACTATTTAATACTTTTTCACCCCAATTTCACTTTAATATTATTTTGTCCAACAAGCGTTCAGTAATTCTCCAGGCATTCTTGGGTGGGGACAACCTCTTAAATAGCATTTAGATGATGGAATTCTCTAATGGTGTAGCCATAATAAAGACAATGATGGTTGCAACAGCTTTATGATATTTCTTAAATCCTCTTATTGTTTTTCTGTGGTGCCCTCACCTTCCAAACCTACAATTGGTAGATATTTTTAAAATTGGTCAGCAATGTCTTCTGTTTCTGTTGAGCAAACCCCTGCTTCAGGTTTTGTGTTTTTGCCTGTGTGTGGTTTTGTCAGTTGGGCATAGATGGAAATGGTTGATTTCTGCCTTCATCAGCAGTTGATGTTGCCTGCCAAACATACTGAGAAAAGCATTTCTTAACGTAGCTGCATGTGTAGATCTTGCATTTTCCTTGTATTTCAGACTTTCAGAAACTCCAAGGACATTAAATGCTACACATCATTTATGGATTTTGATGACTGAAACTTTTTGACTTAAAGAATATGACATTGTCTCGCATCATTCTGGTGTGTTGTGCTTAGACTATGATGCATCGAAGTCTACCAGATACTGTGAAGAAAGAGTTAGCTGCATTGGGTTCTTTGCTCTGATGTGATGAAAAGCACTTTGTCACATACTGATGTCAGCGTCCCTGGAGCACGTGGCAGCAGAGCAAATGAGGTGACTGGGTTTTCTTGTCATGATTCTGTGGCCTCTTAGACCATATATATAAGCCATATAAGTCTGTACTTCATTAGTCTATGTAGAGATGTGTTTATCCCATGTGTTTGTCTGGGGGCAGTGGGCACGCTTGCCAGAGGCCAAATGTGTACGCACACAAACCATACATGTGCCAGTTCCTCCACAAAACATGTTGGAGAGATTAATGTCTTCCTCCACTGAAACATGTTTTTCTTATGTTTATGTCAGACCCAACAGAGCTGGACAGTGTGAGATTTGTACTTGCATTTGTGGCTAAAAATGGATGTTTGTGACTGGCAAAGTGGGCATATGTGCGACTAATAAATAGTTTAATTCATTTTTAACAAGTCACAGGCTTTTTTGAGCTGTCTTGAATGCAACAGAAGTCAGGGTGTACCAATACCAATGCCTGTACCAATGTTGTCTGTCAAATAAATCATGTGATCCATTTTTCAGTGGAGAGGCCTCTAGCAGCAGCTTCCCTTCAGCCCATGACCACAAAAAACATACCGAATGTTCCGAATGGGACAGTGAGTTAGTTTCAAAAGTTAGTTTATGTAATAAAGACGATGGTGACACGGATGAGAACGACGATTAAGACATAATGATAGTGAAACAGTAACCTTACTAGTTAATTACTGTATGCCAAATCATAGCATAAGTGTTACTTTACATATAGAGTAGGTATAGACAACACACTATAATTAAATCTTTTAGAACCGATCAGTTAAAAGAAATGTCCACATGGGCAACACTTTGTGACACTTAGGGCTGGGTATCAAAGTCTGATACTTTTTAGGCACTGACCGAAATGCCTCAATACCATTGAATATCAAAAAATGTCTTGTCGTGCGGTACCCAATTTTGATCCCTAAGGGGTTAATCTAATCAATGGCAGTGAGCCAATACGCATGCAGTATGCCCAACGTGCTAAGACCTAAAAGTGCTGGTGATTGGCTGTATCAACGCTTCCAACACACAGTTGCCATGGGTTAACATTAGTCCAGAGAGGGGCTTAGCACATTAGTTAAGGTGTTATTTGCGTAAATGTGTAATGTTACTCACATTACAAACGATGTGAGCTCCCCTTCGGGCTGTCGCATGCTCTTGTAAATTATCCTCAATGAACAATGACATATTTTACGAGGTCCCATTCCAGTTCCTCCATCTGTAGCATTATTTCCTCCTCAGTTTCCTTTAGTAACTCTAGGAGATTCTCTCAGCAGGAGCTAACATGGACAGCAACTCTCCTAAGTGGTCACAACTCACAGTGTCCTCGTGTAGTTCCTCTTCAACTGCCCCTAGCAACTCCGTGTCATGCTGGTATAGCTCTAACATTACGTCTTGGTAAACTTGTATTTTGTCCAGTGTCTGGGTAACGTTAATGTTACTTCATTAGCTTCAGGGTGTGTGTGTGTGGGTCTGTGAGTGTGTGTGTGTGTGTGTGTGTGTGAATATTATTTATGCATCCAAAAGATGCCTGCTTTGCTGTCCTAATTATTGTTTGTGTCACAATAAAATGTATTTTGCACTTTCAAAGCCCTGTGCATTTTGTGTTGATCAAATGTTAAAAAGATCATTTAAGTCAGTTTGAATTCCAGTTGATAACAAATGTGGAAAAGTTCAAGAGGGGTGAATACTAATGTCTGGCACAGTTTTTTGTTGACTGTAACTCTTGGGTATGAATTACTGCCACCTTGTGAAGTAAATTAGTCACTGAATTACTTAATGATTTGCCACATGATTTACTGTATCAATGAAATACAGATGAAACTCAACCAATTTGATTTCTGCTTTTATTAATTTTAATTTAGTGGTACTATATGAAGAAACAAGTTCAACTTAAAGTTGTAGTTAAAATAGACATGCTGTGGTAAACAGGTTTTTAATTTTTGTCTCATGAAATTGCTTTGAGTGTGTAACAATGTCAAGGAGCTGAAAAATCAACTTTTTTTCTGTAATGTGATCTTTTTAAAATGGTTTTAATAAAATTGTTATCGAAAAAGAATCGTCCAGGAACCAGTATCAAATCGTGGTGTCGATAACAAAACTTTTGGAATGATACCCAGCCCTAGCGACAGTGGCGAAAAAAAACTTCCTTTTAACAGGCAGAAACCTCGGGACAGATCCCAGCATAGAGGTGGGTGGCTGTCTGATGGGACCAGTCAGGTTGACAGAGAGAGCGCGAGAGGCTGAGAGGGAGAGCAAGAGGCTGAGAAAGAGAGAGAGAAAGATTGAGAAGAGCACAGCAAGAGCAAAACATAAACTATAACAGCAAAACATATATGTAGTGTTATGTCTGTTTTTCTCAGTATGTAACAATGATGATATGGACTTGGATAATATGTTCACCGTTTATTCACAACACTGACCGTACAGCGCACACCACCATGGATACTGACAACAACAATGTTGGCAAGGCGATACCCACAATGCCTTGTGCCTCTTTTACTATGGTGGTCTTGATAACCTAAAATACATAACATCTCCTCCCCTCTTACAACAGATGATATCAGAGAAACTACTTTGAAATTAAAGAAATTACTTAGCTTCTCATCTTTCAGGTGTAACATGAACATTTACCATATGTCTGATATCACACATTGTTTTATGACATTAACAAATGACTTAACATAATCAACTTGATGTTACAACCCATCAGTTCTTCTTATTCATTATGAACTCTAACTCAGGTATGAGGGTAGACCGCCTCAATCCCTGTGGAAAGTGGAACTGAAGTTTTAACAAGTGCATCTGAAGAATCTCCAGAGAACAGTTCCAGTGACACTGATGGAATTGACAGGAGTTGATTAGCGTGTCTTCGCCAGACACTGTCATTCGTCTTGATGGTGTAAGAGACTGGTCTGGTTTTAGCAATAACAGTAGCAGGAACCCAATTAGGCTCTCCACTGTAGTTTCTTGCTATCACAGTCTCTCCCAATATAAAAACTCTGTCCTTAGCCTGTTGTTCTCTATATTGGATCTGTTTTTCCTGTTGACCTTGAATTATGCCTTTCACTGCTGTGGGCTTCAACAGGTCAAAGGTTGTATGCAGGTCTCTCGTTAGCATTAGGCTAGCAGGAGATGATTTTGTGGTGGCATGTGGAGTGTTTCTGTAATTCGGCAGAAAGTTGTGCAGTCTTTGCTGTAGCGTTCCTTGTCCTTGTGTGATTCTTTTATTTGCATATTTAAGAGTTTGAACAAATCTTTCAGCAAGGCCATTAGTGACAGGATGGTAGGGCACTGAAGTGATGTGTTACACTCCATTAGCCTGTAGCAATGCAGACATTTCCTGTGAAACAGTTTGGAAAAGTCAGACACTATGGTTGAGAAGGAGATCCAAAAGGATTGGCCATTTCTCCCAGGTTTTCGATTGTCTTTTCTGTGGTAGTAGATGGCATTACAGCCACTTCAGGCCATTTACTGTGAGCATCAACAACGACCAGAGACATTCTCTTCAGGGGTCCTGCAAAATTAATGTACACACTATGTCATGGCTCTTGTGGAAATTACTATGGATGAAGAGGAGCTAACGGCAGATTGTTTTTGATTTTGTGAAAGGAAGAACAAGTTTTAGCCATCTCATCGATTTGTTTGTCCATGCATGGCCACCAAAAGTAGCCTCTCGCCATCTCTTTCATCCTTACTATTCCACTATGTCCTGAATGTAGCCGTTAGAACATATTTGCATGAAGTGACAGCAGAATGATCACCCGCCTTCCCCACAGCAAACACCCTGACTGGACAGAAAGCTCCAACCCCCTCCCGAGGTAAGGCTGCAAACACACTGTCGACTGCAGGACAACCCTTGAAATAATATCCATGACTTCTGAAAATTCTGGATCGTTATGGGTCTCCTTTTTGACTTGCACAGCTGAAACAGGTACTTTTTCCACCTCTCTGAGGTAGTATATGTCCACAGTGTTTGATTCAGGCTCAGTGACAGGAAGTGGCAGTCTGAATAAATCATCCACTTTGCAGTGGGAGTCTGATTTATGATACTTAATGTCAGAAGAATGAGCAGATAACAATGAAGCCAACCTTGGCAGTCTCATGCAGTTAGAGAAGGTATCCCAGTGTGTGGTCCCAGGATGATCATGAGAGGTTGATGGTTAGTTAGGAGTGTAAACTTCCTCCCATACAAGTACGAATGAAATTTTCTTACTCTGAAAACAATGCTCAGTGCCTGTCTTTCTATAATTGAGCATAGTTTGTCTGTGCTTTGTTCAATGTCCTTGATGCAAAAGCTTCACCATTTGGCAGTACATGAGAAATAACTGCTCCCACTCCATATGGAGGTGCATTGCACGCAAGCTGAGGCAGAAGCCATGAGCTGAAATGAGTCAGAATCTCCCATGTAGTCAGCACAACCTTAGCTTTTTGGAAAGCTTCCTGATAGGTGGCTGTCCATTTCCGTGTCTTGTCTTGGTGTAACAGCTCATGCAGTGGCTATAAAAGTGATGGTTAGGTTAGGAATGAAACATCCATAGTAGTTCAATAATCCTAAGAGGAATCGCAGGTGGCTGACGTTCTGAGATGGAGGTGCATCCATAATAGCTGTGATTTTCAAGGGTGCAGTATGAACTCCTTTAGCATTGATCACATGTTAGAGACATGAAGATATTCCTCAGGATCTGACGTTAAGGTTTTTTCCTACTTGCCGAGCAGGAAAAGAACTTCTTAAATCTACTTGCCCCATCTAAATTCCTACTTGCCCTGCCAAGGACGTACCTTTTCTGGCTGTGTGGTGCATACATTTCGCTTGTTAAATAAGAAAGTAATCAACCCCAAAATATTTTAAAATGAAATCCAACTGACGGCTTGTAATGATGGTCAACTGATGCCATAGCAGTTTGGGGGCCCCAAATCCTAATCTCACCCAGGGCCCCAAAATGTCTAGGACCGGCCCTCCCAAAGGGAGAGACTCCACGATGCACTGGGTTATGAGATGGATGCTGCACACTTCACTTTCTCTTGACTTTACTTTGTGTGACTGTGTGTACGTGACATTTTCCCATCAAAGACTGGATTCTAACAGAGTGACAGCTGATTGACATGAGGAGCCCAGTGTGGGTTGAATGCGCAGTGACAGATCAGGTAATGTATGAATGTCTGAATCTTCTTCATGACGGTGCGTGTTCATAGACAACTAGTCATGGGTCATCTCCACCTCCTGTCAAGGCTCTAAAGAGAGCAGCATGGGCCTCGCAGGGTGAATGTACTATCATGTTTAATAACCATGTATATATTGAGGAAATGTATCAGCTGACTAATTGCAAAACGTTGTATTTGCTTTTTACATTTTGTATTGCTGTGGAGGTCACAGCAAAACCTTACCAGCAGAAACACTGCTCCTGCTTCATGCAGTGATCCTCTGTCCTCCCTCCTTCTCTCTGCGGAGCTCCGGTAAAATTTTCGAATGCGTGTAATAATATCAATGCACTGCATCTCATTTGATGTAAAAGCCAGGAACTCTCCAGGCAGTGCCGTACATAGCTGGTATTGTGCTCCGAGTTTGCACTTGCCAGATATCTGGGTAGGTTTTACTTGCCCACCATTTTTTTGTTTTTTTTCTTTGCCAGGCATTCATGCAACCGTTAATGTCAGACCCTGGTCCTTTATGTGTATTTATAGTCAACATTTCACCTGACTGTTCCTCTGCATGCATGACTGAGATCTATTCTACTGAATCTTTTGTCCTCCACTTAGTCCAGCAAATAAATCGTTGATCAGAGGAAGTTGATATTGTTCTGTCACAAGGACAGGGTTAAGAGTTACCTTGAAGTCTCCACAGATACGGATTCCACCATTCTTTTTTGGCACCAGAACGATGGGTGTGGCCCACCCACTAGTTGTCACAGGCGCCAAAACCCCGTTCTTGACCATAGCATACAAGTCAACTTCCACCTTCAGTCTGATGGCACAAGGCACCGGTCTCACTTTCAAAAATACAGGTTTGCTACCACGTTTAACATGTAGCTGCACTCTAGTATCTTTCATACTACCTAATTCATCGCAAAAGACCTCTTTATGCTTTTCCAGTATCGCAGTTGTGAGGAACTGGGTGACAATTTACTAATCTCTTGCCAGTCACGACGGATTGCCTTTAACCATTATGGCTACGTAGTTTCTCTTGGTGACATAACCATTACACTAGGAATGGGCGATATTTTACAATACCAGAACAGAAACCAATGATGTTGGTTCAAGAAGTCACGTGATCCACTCGTTGGCCGAAGAGCTCTCAGGGTGCCACAAAAAAAGTCATGGACCAAAAGTGGCATTGAGCTGAGTAGTCATGAAACCTATTAGTTATTATTTTAGAAGACCACCTGAAGTTGCACATGAAACATCCTCAGCCAAGGAGAAAATAGAGGGATTGGATGAAGATGGAGATGAGCATCATTCATCATCAGCAGTAGTCAAAGCTCCTCCCCCACCATTGGTTAAGCTAACATTAGAACACACAAGTTTAACGCGCCATGGCAGAAATCTTTTCCCTGGCTAATGTTATGTAAATACAGCAGAGGACAAAAGCAAGCAAGTCCACATTTGTCACGGGGTACCCACATCTTATACAAGTCACTGTTATGACTTGTAGTAAATCCTGTATGCATGCACGGTGTAGGGGTGCATATATAGTAGTGGAGAACAAAGACTCGGGGACAATGCCCGTGGCCATCAGAAGACAAGTGCTGCTTGCAGAGGAGGAAAAAAGGAGACAGTTGAGGATAAAGTTGAACATTGCCTATTATATGGCAAAGGCAGAGATGCCATTTGTGAAGTTCGGACCACTGATTACCCTGCAACATTGTGGACAATCCCATGTAAGACAGCAATAAGAGATGTGCAGAAATGATAGGTCAGATCGATGGTAGTATGAAAGAAAGCCTGTCTGAGAAGCTGCAAGCAGCACGTTTTCTGGCCATGTTAACAAAGACATTGACTTCTCAAACACAGAATGTGAAATTGTAAATGTGTTGGTTTTGGAGAGGGGGAAACCTGAAAACAACAGACCCTTCAACATTCACTCGCACATGGTAAGAAAGCAGTTTGTGTTTTAAAGCCTGATTTAGTTCTAGTTTAACATTTTAACATTATAGATGGACAGATAGATTTTTAATTTAGAAAACTGAGTGTCAATTAGGAATGGGCGATATTTTACCGTTTGCGATATACCATCAAAAAATTTCCCCGTGGTAAGAATTTGTCATCTCACGGTAAAAACGATAAATTCCCATTGATGACGTTGTTTGTGTGCGACCACGCATGCCCAGCTCACGTGAAGAACAATAACCCCTAAAATACACTGGATGCGGAACGGCTCCGCCACGGCGGCGGAGTTGATACATTTCCATTTTAGTCAATGTGTAAACTCACACAGGCTCCGGCTCCGCTGTGTCACAGCTCCGGAACGACTACGGCGTCCGGCAGCCCTCCGCAACACATACCCAGAGCTTCTATTTTTGCCGGACGCCGGAGCACGGCGCATAAATCCAGCACAGAGCAGATTGTGCGGGAAGGAAATCGGCTTCAAAATACAAAATAAAACCCCGGTTGATTTTCAAAATAAA
>JAQLOL010014017.1:0-13329 GCA_029783665.1 Naso thynnoides
ATATACACAAACACAATGTATATCAATGTCAGTAGGGGAGCAGAAAACTTTTGTTCAAGCACTATAAATAATTTTAAGAGAGTAAAAAGGAGACCTGAAAGATTAATTTAACAGATCTGACATTTAAGGTAGTATCCGAATGTAAAACATTCATTTCAAGCGTCCCTCCTTCCGTCCCTGGAGCTTTAAAACAGCTTGCAACACACTCTGACACAGCTTCAGAGTGAATAGGCGTGAAAGAAGAGGGGCTTTTCAAAAAGCAATTAAGTGATTTTATCTTTGCTCCTCCTCTCCATCAGTCATCCCTCCTTCCCACAGAAAGACAGAGAGATGTTGGGCCAGAAGGAAGACTGGTCAGTTTACAGTGGCCACCACTTAGCCAGTGAAAAGAGATAATGTGGGAATGTGGTGGGAAAAGAAAGGAGGAGGAATGGAACAAGGGGGCAGTGAAGGAAGAAGGCAGAGTGGGAGGAAGGGAATGAGAAGTATCAGATTACATTGTTAGTTTGGTGCCTTTAAAAAATGTGATTTGAATGCGAGTATTGGTGTAATCACGTTTATTATTTCTATGTTTATCTGATTCTTTGTCAGATTTTTATTTTTGGTTATAAATAAGAGTTTGTGTGTTTTTGTTTGCATTAGTTGAAATGTCCTCACAGAGATATTTAAGCGTGTGTGTCTAATTAGCCAATCAACATCAGCTGTGTTTAAGTGTAACTTGGCACCTTAATGTTGGATCTGACCCACAGAGACAGAGAGATCGCCCTGATCGCACACCTCAGACAAATGGGTATTTCAGCCCCACAAGGACTTGCTGAACAAAGTTATATTTTTTGTGTGTGTGGATAACTTTACAAATCTTGCAGCCTGAGTGAGAGAGACAAAGTGATTCCATTTGCCTCCTTTCCAGAAATTTCAAGCCTCAGTTAAAATGGCTGCTTCTGGGAGAAATTAGCAAACCCTTGTCACCCAGAGCCTCTCTGAGCCTAAAGTATAAGTCTGACTGCTTCTAAAACTTTTTATCACAAGAACCCTCCCACATTTCCTTCTGTTTTCTGACGTTTTTATGTGCGGTTTGGCCAAAGTCGGATTGATTGAGAGTTGTTTCTGAGATTTTTAAATTACATTTCACTGCCTCTCCACTCTAGTGATGACGTCACCCACTGTAGCCTGCTGATTTCACAACACACACCCATTACAAAATCTAGAGAGAAAAAAACAATGGCATAAAACTAAAATGGTAATATCTCAAAAACTGTAAAAGATAGCAAAAACATGTGAATACAAGATCAATAGTTCCAAGTCTTCTGTCCTGTTTAAAGTTTGAATTAAGTCTGTAACTGAAACTATGTGGATGGAGCACAAGTTCAAAGAGGGTGGGTATGATCATTTTTGTTAAGTTTTTCTACAATTCCCTGATCATTCTTATGGGATTTTTTAAAAAACTTTTTTTTGCGAATTTTGTAAACACCGTTTTATGAATTGTTACCAAAGGTCGTAGCACATTATTCCCAATGATTCAGCATGTTTTGATTTACGTTTTATGTATGTGAGCTCAAAGCTGCGGCACAAGTTACACACCGAAATCTGGCAGAAGAATAATAATAAGAAAAATAAGTACTAGGAATATTAAGCGTGTCCCTGTATGTGCTTTGCACATCAGGCACACAAATAAAAAGTTCACACTGCTCGTCAAGTGTCCACCAGTTTAGCCTGCTTGAACTATTGTATCAACCTCAAGTCTTAATGTGGTATAAATTAACCAAAAACAATCACAGGCTAATAGATACAGTTAAATAATTTACATTGTATTAGTGATGTATTTATGCAATAATCTATCTTATTGGGAGTCCTTCAAAGAACGTAATTTAAAGAAAGTCAGACCTTTGCCTTTAAGAAATCACAGATGTTGATCATTACAGATTATTTTCTTAGTTTATTTACTAATAGTGACTTTATAGAAAAGTTGGAGTGGAGTGCTTAGATAATTGTTGGGTTCAAAAATAAACTACACCCAAATACAATTCAGTGACAATCTTGATCCCATTCATTAACCAGTCTGACACCAGAATGCACAATTAGAAAAACAAAAGTGGTTTGCATATCAGAAAACACCGTAAATGAACCATTTAAAGTTGTTGGGAAGATTCCTCCAATGTCAATCTTTCCATGAGGGTCATGTTTTCGGTAATGTCTGAAAAACTATGAACATTTATGTGATGGACAACAGCAGAAATCTGATTAACAACTAGAATTATTGCCTTGAGGTTGTATGCATCCATCAAACAGGTAATCATGTCTGCCCTCAGTCTTATCATATTTATGGTCGGTAGTAAGACTTGGAAGGAAAGTGACAAAACACTTGTGATTACTTCCATTTCCTGTAAAAATGCACATATTGACATAAAAGGTAAAGGTACTGTAAAGGTACTTGATTGGTCATGTATACGGTGTACAGTGAAATTTGGCCTGTGAATTTGACCAAACCTAAGAAGCTGGAGCCACAGCATGGCACCTGGGGACCGACTCCACATCTTAGCCAGTACCTTGGTGAAGGATGCTGACTGAAGACAGACATAACACACACTAAATGTTTTGAAGGTGGGAAAGACAGGAAACACACGCAAACCTGGGGTGAACATGCAAACTGCACACAGAAAGGCCCTGCCCCAGGCAGGAATCAAACCCAGGATCTTCTCTCTGTGGGGCGACAGTGCTAACTACTTAGCAAGCGTACTTTAAAGCAGGAGCACAGAGGACTGATAGAAAGAACCTGAAGATCATCCAAAGATGAATATCAGCTATACCAATGAGTTTCGAGGTGAATACTCAAGATAAGTATCACCAATTCAGTACCTGAAAAAACGTGCAAATGGGTACAATCTCCCCTTCTAATTCTGAAGTCCACCAAAGTGTTGGTTGTACAAATATCATCACTCTGTCATTGTATCCTGTTAGACATTTGTGAGAAAATCTGTTGTATGAATTCCTGAATTTTAGCCAAATATGTGCTTTGTGAAGTCATAGTGACTTACTTAGTCCTTTAATCACTAAATTGTTATCAGTTAATTGTTGAGTAAACATTTGTGCCACATTTGAATAAATTCCTGAAGAAAACAGGTTAATGAGAGTGGGATGAGCAGACGACTCGGAAAATAATACATCGAGCCACAGCTGTTGCTAGCGTGGAGTAACGAAGGTAGAGTCAGTAGAATCTTTGTTTTTAGCTTTAAACACAGTTCTCAAATTGGACCCCTCCTTCCAGCTCACCACCACAGAGGTATCGGAACTCAGCGTGTACTACGTGTACTGTTGTGCTGCTTACCTAAACTTACACAGCAGGCGATGTAGGAATATTACAAGCTAACTGCCAGTGTACAGCACCTACCTGTGCTGCTCGTCATCCCCAGCCTCTCCTCAGCTCTAAAGCAAACTCATTTAAAATGAGGTGTTCCTAGAGGACATTTAAGCAAGTGTACACCAAAGATTCACAATGAGATTAATTTAGACTTGCAATTCTTGCAAAAGAATGTGTTGTGGAGCAACAGCCTGACTGTTTAACCAAAGCAACTGCATGGGATGGTGTATTTCCCCTGAAACGACCTGTTTCTGTTGGCTCTCTGCACCTCAATGGGACATCAGGATATCATCTATAAAAAAACTCACCAAAAGGGTTTTTTATGGTAAACAATCTCAGCACTGACACTTTGTGTTGGAGGACGACTGTGGTCCTGATCTGGTCATGATGACTGGGAGGCTACTGAGTCCAGGTCAGTTACAGCAGTTAGCAGTTGGTTTAACAATAAGCAGCCCTAAAACTGTCCGTCCATATACACACTGACACACAATCAGACAGACAGACACACACACACACACACACAACCAACCACTGTGTCATTCCACTATCACAGACTACTGGAATGAATAACAAGCTCCCAAACTCCACATGTGCTTAAATCTGGTTAATAGAAAAAGCAGATGATTGGAAGTGGCAGAACTTAGCATTAGCTTAGCATTAGCTTAAAGTACAGGTGTGCTATACTCCTGTCTTGTTGTAAAGTAACTGTTCATGATCAATGAGTAACTGCACTGAGATCATATTAGATTACATTTGGAAAAAAAACATTGGAGGACTTTCTTTCACTTTTGATCTTCAACAACAAACACCTGACACAGAAAAAGAAAATCATCACTTACTGAAGAACCACTGAACTAGATTCTCCTGAAAGCGTTCACTCTTGTCTCAGATGGCTCAGTTGTTATTTTGATTATCTTGTCCACTGTCTCTGGAAAACCACTATTTCAAGAGTAATCTTTCACAGTCAATAAAACATATTACAAACATGAACCTCTACCGTCATTCAGCAGCCTAAAGTGTGATGTATACTACAGTTAGTCATAAGTCGTTCATTGAATGAAAAAAAAAACATTAAATTATAATTCCACATGAAGCATGGACTCATTCAACTCAGATTTTTTGTCATGAATAAACACTGAGCTCTTTTGCCTGTTTTACGACCTGGCAGGTTGTCTCCGTCTGCCAAGGCCATTAGTGACACATGCCAAAGGGCACTATGTCAATTATTAACTAACTGGTCAATGTTTAGAGATTTTAGTATCTCCTGAGAGCCGTGGAGAAACACACAACTTGGTGGTTAAAACAAAAACATCGCTACATTTTATTACTCTAATGCTGGGGTCAGACTACAAGATATTTCTGTCTGTTAAAATTAGGCCATTAAAGAGTCATGACATTTTGTTGTGTTGTGGCTGAGAGCAACGTGTCGTCTGTTATGAGACAACACGTTCCTCCTCAATCTGTTATCATTTGCAGTTCACAGCGTGCGTGACATCACCGACAAAGAAGCGCTCGCCACTGACTCCCACTACTACTGACAAGCTGCTGTGGGAGGTGGACCAAAAATCTTTCTTTGATTTTCTGAGAGAAAGAAATAACTTAAAAAAACCTGGTAGTACACTGACACCTCCTTCAAGATTGATCCCTGATTGCGACATATATGTTTAGGTGTCATTGATGAAATCACATGCATCATGGCAACTGTCAGTGCAGAGTGTTGCACTTTTCAAGAGAACTGGTTGGACTATTGTTCTTTGTTGAAATAAAAGGCAAGCTCCTGTGCATGTTAGATTTACTGAAGGTGCAGACACAGGGATAAAAAAAGAAAAGAAAAAAGGCCAATGCTGTGCGCTAGGCTTGGTGCTATCTATTTCTTTCTGCCTCCATAACTTGCTGACGCTGTGTTGGGATATGACAGTATTTATATTTGTTTTGTTTTGTTTGTTTGTTTTTTTTGTATGGTATGTATGTGAATTGTTGAGCTCTGTGTAGTCTGTATCCTGTCTACACTAACACTGTGTTCACAACCCACTTTATCCCTTTACTGACTCAAAATAAGCGCAGTGAAGGCGCTGACATGATGTCACTCACCAAACAACGCTGTCCGTTAGCGCTATCCTCGCTGCTAACCCAGCTGCAGACTGACTCATGTTGCTGCAGTGAGCCAGTTTTAGGTCGAATATATACACAAATGTTCACAGAGGTATTTTTCTTTTGTTGGCCAGGGAACAGGAACTCTGTCTACTTGTGTCTGGTGCTCGCCTCCTTAGGAAAGCCATCTCGAACAACACACTGACGCTGTGAAAGGTGAGGCAGAGCACAGCAGGGTGAGCAGGATAACGCCGTGCGTGTAGTGGCATGACCGTGTAGAGAGGTCTGGCTTAGCTTGGCGTCGTGCTGAGAACAGACTTGGAAAAAAAACTCAGAAAACACAGTGTGCCACGCCGTAGTGTTTTGGCCGTTTTAAAAGTCATACCGTCGGGTATACTGTAAAGCCCCGCGCATTTTCACAGCCCAAAACATGCATAAAGGGACGAGTTCCAAGTAGGATAAAATTAGCACTCCTCTGTGGAGTTCTGTTCGTCAACAAGCAGCTTCACAGACAGACCGAGACAATGTTACGCAGGCAAGTGAATTGTTCAAAGTGGTCAGTTGGTCTCAAAGAATTCAGTGGAATAAAGGAAAACTTGTCATGGAGTTCAGTGACAGCAGGGGCTGCCTTTCAGCCTTTGACCTTTCAGCACTGTTTGGCCTTCATGGTGAACATCACCGAGTACCTCTCATAACTGGACCTCAACCTTTCTCAGCTCCCTGCTTTCAAATGTGACATCATTTGAAAAATTAAAGCAACTAGAAGGTTAACACTGTGCCTCTCCTCCTATGACATGTAGTGAAAGTTTTTCAGGGCATGAAAAATGAACAAAAATAACCAGACACATGCTTGCTACCGAGTGGTGACTGTGTGCCTACAAAACCTAAAGTCTACTGACTGACTGGAACCTGAAACTCCAGTAGCTGCTAGTAGCTTCATCACTACTGCCAGCTGACGTCAAAAGCCCTGCTGAAAAACAGGACTGGAAATTGGATCATTTGGCACATCCAATGATAGCTATGTGCAACAGCACAAGCATTTTTGTTGCATTTTGATTTAAACAATTTATATTTCTTAGTTATTATCTATGTTTATAATATGGAGTTGGATATTTCTCAGATATTTAAATGACAGTTTGAGGCTAATGCTCAATCCGTCCTTCAGCTGACAGTTGGACAACCGGTACTTGATCAACATCTCGCCCGATTACAGCCGTGCTTGTGTGCAGGCAGAGGTGATAGCAACACATTACAAGTAACGTACAAGAGGACCAAAGAAGTTTTCTGTATCACAGGTAGTTTTTGGTTCCTTTAAAAAAACTGTACTTCTACTCTTCACTGAAGTATATTATCCAATCAGTAATATAATTATCGCTGTTTTGAATTTGTTGCAGGGACTCTCTGTGTTACTGTGGGAATGACTGAATGGGTGGAGAGCACTCGACGGGCACCTGCCAGCTGCCTGTTGGGAAAAAAGCACCACCTGTGTTTTGACCACAGTACAATGATAAACTGAAGTCAGCCTCCAGTGGCAATCTCTGCCCACGTGTGGCCACGTTTTTTGGAAGTTACATGAGATCTCCACTTTTAAAACTCTTCTTAGCACATCTTGCACATGCTGAAGGTAAAAATGCAGTTAGCTGGCAAGCTAAACTTTTTTGTGTAACATTAATCTTTAATTTTATTCTGATGACATTAATTCATTGTGTAGCTAAATTGGTCTGTTGGGCTTTCAAATGAAAAATGAAAAGTAACTTTTACTCCGTCATTTATGAAGCAGACCCTTTTTCACTTTACTTTAGATTTCTCACGTGCCTTGTCTGCTACAATACAGGGTGGTGGCACAGTTAAAGGTCCTGCCGACAACTTCAAACCATCACTCTGTAGAAACTCCGTCGCCAAGGAAACACAGGTACCACGGAGCACTAACACCATTTCACCACTGGTTCACAAGCCTTCTGCCAACTTCGACAGTGGTAAACAAAACAATCATTTTCAACTTGACAAAAGTTTTAAATAATTAATTCACAATCGGAGGGACAATAAGTAAAAGGGAGCGATTCTTTTATTCCCCATCTTTCTAAAACTCTGTGTATGTATTATTTTAATTTATCTTTAACATATAAATGACACCAATATATCATTTAAGCTTTTAAAGCCGAAATGGGCGTTAGAACAACAAATGATTGTGACCGCACACACACACACACACACACACACACACACACACACAGTTCTTTCCACAATCTTCCGGCAAACTTTCAGGATCACATACCGTACCAACTACAGTTTCTTAAATCAGAGTATAGTCAGTTATTTATGCACATTTCTGAACAGCGATCATAAAATGTGAAACACTATATGCCAGCAGACATGATCAGCTCACAGTTCCCACTCAGTGATAATGAACAGAGGGGATTTACAGGAAATGCACCATGGGAGTTTGGTATATATGCTCCCTGTGTCCCTCTGTCTCGGGCGGTGGGGCTGTAGAGGAGTCCAGTGTTGTTTATCTTTATGTCTGCAGCTGACTACAGCATAAAAGCACTTCCATCATCCAGTAATACTGCACTTCCTGTTAAAAGCCTGTCATCAGGCCACTCATGAGCTTTTAGTTCCCATCAAATCTTTATGGTAGAGAAGTTCACTGTACGAACAGTCACATGACCACAATGTGCACACTCCGAACCAAACATCTTCAGCCAACAGGTTATGGTTGTGTGTGTGTGTGTGTGTGTGTGTGTGTGTTAGCGGAGGACAGGCCCAGTCATGACTGTTTTTCCTGGAATGTGTGTGGTGCAGCACATTCACCTTAAGAGGAGTCACATTAGCACAGTGAAGGGAACGGGGAGGAGGGGGAGAAATCCTCTCTCCTCTCATTCAGGAATTGTTTCACAACATTCTTGTCGACTGCCTGACCACTACACTACAGCAATGCAAGTTATTTGTCTGCATTATGAGGTTTATGAAAGGAAGAGTCCATTGAAAACGGGCGAGTTTACCCCTTTTGAGTAAAACACACAAATGTCTGAGACAGTTGAGTAAGTTGTCTATCCAAGGAAAGCTGGAGTAGCTGCATAACTGGACCTCCACCCCAACCACACACACAGCGTTTATATTGCATAAAACTGGACAGTGAAATGTGTCTCTGGAACCATATAAGGCCACAGTGGCAACGAAGTTACGAAGTGCTTTTACATTCTTTCACAATAGTTCCTTTTCATCACTTTTTCCACACCTCTGCACTACCGTCCTCCTTTCTTACTCAGACTGTCACAGTTACTGTAAAATAACACCCAGTTGTGCAAATGATGGAGTTGATAAAACTGTCTCTGGCTTACGTCGCACCCCCGCTCTGATAAAGGGTGTTACTTGGAGCTGATCATTTTAATACATGGTAAAATGAATCAAGTTTTGTTTTGTTTTCTGTTGTCAGTGGCACAGTGGCAACATTATAAATACCTACTGAAAAATATAGACAATATTTCAAAACCTCCCACTCTAGGTTCCTCCAGGTGTGCAGCTTTGCACCAAACCATTTTCATGCCCATGATGGACTGCAGCTCCCTTTGCTATCGGTCAAGATTAGCTGAGGGCAGAAAAAGAGGTTTATTACAAACATTGATTAGATGGCAGTGGGAGTGGGAACGCTTTAGATCAATGCAGGAGGACAGTGGTGTAAAGCGAAGCTGACAGGCAGAGGAAAAGGTTTCTTACTGCAGATCAGTGGAGAACTGGGCGAGGCAGAGGAACTGGAGGGAATGGAGCAGAATCAACCTGAGCAGGTCAAAGTCTGTAAGGCACGGAAACAAACCCAACGGACAAAACGGACTAGGAAGCAGTTTGGCTATAGCACCATTACCGCCGGGGAAAAGATGTTCGAAACCAGGTAGATGTACCGAAAAAGGTCGCCACACACACACATACACAAACAAGGACACAGACAGACTCGAGTACAACAGGAACGCACACACACACACACAACAACGTCCTCTCCAGCTGTTCGTTGTACTTGCTGTATCATGTGTTACCAACAGTGATGGTTTGTTGCTGATGTGAATTATTACTTCAGGATGAAAACTGCTTCAAATCATATGTTTGCCATTTCCTTTGGAGCGGACCAGTTTTTGTGGGATTGACAAATTTGAAGAAGCATTTTCATTTCTTTGCTATGGTCTGTTCAGCTAAGCGTCTGTGTACATCTTATACAACAGTAAACATACATGTATGAACATATTGCATTAGATACGGGAAACTTTGACTCCTGCTGTGATGAACTTCTATACTGAAATTAAAACACTTTATATTCATTTTATATTGGTGTACATGTTGTGTTCTTCAATAGTAGTTTTGCGTAAATGTAGATTTTATGGCAATTCATGATGTATTTTCTGTAAGTTTGGGTCTTGGGAAGACAAAAACATTTTTTTTAGGTCTCAAGCTGACAAAGTCTGGAAAAGTCTGAAGTCGATTGTATGATACTGGCGAAGGTTGAAGTGATCGGTCTCAACCAAACAGAATCTATTATAAACAGACAAGCCCCTACAAATACGCAACAGTTATTAAATATTCATATAAACAGACCAGGCCATTTTATTATACCCAGAAAATATATTTGATGGGCTGGAACAGGAGTTCCTACATTCTATGTAAAGAAGAGATTTAAGCCAGGGGGTGCAGTCATGAAATGGGTGGAGAGTCATTTCCATGGCCTGTCCCTAACTTATTGATTAAGGGTCCGATGCACAGCGTAACACCTACTGATCAGTTTTTGTATTTGCATCATTGTTTCCTCTCGTAGTTTCTGCTTGGGTTTGTCTGCACTTGGTACATGAGAGTAATGGAAGAGAAAAAACACTTCTATTCCAAACACGGTGTTGCAATACCCATACTATCTTATTATTTAGAAAAAGATTTAGTATGTCCCAGTGTGTAGTATGTGAACTGCAGTATGCCAGAAGTACCACGATGTACTACATCCGGTCGGATTTGCAGCGTGCAAGACGCACGCTTTTCTGGCTATTCTGACCCACAATCCTCTGTGCAGCTGAAAATATGTCACTTCCGTCACGTTGTGTCACTCAGATATAAACAAATCTGAGACAGATGACAGATGATTGACAGAACGGCAAGTGGAGCAAAAAGATGACGGGACATTTAATTGTCAGTACTATATGTTTGGTGACTCCTATGTACAATTAAAATATTAATATAGGTCTACTGTTGCTGCACAAAGCCGAGTGAATCAATGAGTGCAAATGGTGAGTTACATTTGAACGACTTTTACCTTAGAAAAGCTTAGAAAGTATTCTTGCTCAATTTTACTCCAATTTTGGGCACTAAGGCTGCGATGGATACAGGAGCATCAGAGCCACAGTTCAAGGCGCACTATCGTGATGGAGTACTATGTACCAAGTATGCATACTACACGCAACAGTATGTTCTTGGTGAGGGCAAGTGCAGTACGTACTACAACTAAAAAGCAAAAGTATGCGATTTGGAACACAGTTATTCGAGTGTGTGCCATGTGCCTTTTTTATTTACCTTTAATGTAAGCGATGTTTTCTTTCCCTTTATTGTGATCAAGGTAAATTAAGAAATGATATCAAGAGTAAAGATAATTTGCATTCTTTGATCTACTTGTTAAATAATTTGATTTATGACTTTGACATCATTAATCGAAAATATTAAGACTTTAAAGTGGATTAAGAGAAGGCTACATTCATGTCATTTTACAATAATCTGTTTTCTTTGTTTAGAACCACAGAAATCATACATCAGTGTATTCACTGGGAAAAAGAGTTTTAGATTCAGAACTTTTAAGTTTTAAACTCAGAGGGCTTGTGTACACTCACAATCACCAAATCATCAAACAAACAGGCTTAATGCTTTTCGATATACTCCACAGGTGCATGTGCACATTACCACGTTTAACACGGACAGTTCGTACTCGCTTCCTTCTCCCTTTTGACGCGTGTGTGTGAGTGATGGAGAACCACGACCTTCACCGTGTTCATTTCCCTCCATGTGAAACTGGGGTATCCTCGAAAACCTGAGCCAGAGTCACACGAGCCAAACCAGTGCATCCCTAAGCTCCACAGTCGTCATACTGGGCCACAATAACAACTATTCCCTTACTCCTTTGTAGTATTATTATTATTATTATTATTATTATTATTATTATTATTACTATTATCTCGTTGAAAAGCAGAGTTTGTTAAGATCTGCCACTGCAGGCATAGTCCAAAACAAGCAGTATCTGTCCAACCTTCCGTCCAAGTGTTGACTCTTTCCTTCCTTGATAGAAAAACATATATTTTGGGTTTATTTCTTGTAAATTTGTATGTTTAAAATGGGCTAATTTTCAAGTTTAAAATTCAAAAATTTATCTTCTCCTCCCCCTCTTTGCTCTTTCAGTCCTTTTTTCCCTACAATGGCCCTAATATGCTGTGGTATTATCATCATCATCATCATCATCATCATCATCATCATTACACTTAAGTGTAATTGCCAATGAGAAAATAAATAACATGTGGATCAAAGAACTCCTGTGTCCTGGTGCTGATTCATCCATCACACACAATCTCTAACATGTACATTTTCATTCTTTCAGTATGCGAAGACGTGCTCAACGCGTGCTTCACGTTAAACATCTGCTTTTATTGACTGTAAATTCTATCAACAGTGTTTTCAGTTACTTCATACAGCAAATATGTCGATGTTTCGCAGAGAGAAACATGTCACCCATCCAGCTCAAGGTGTTTTTTCAACAGTCCTGACAACACATTCCCGGAATTTGGCAATGAATCAGGTCCATCAGGTCCAAAATTTAGATTTATGGTTGAATACCTGCTAATATAATGACATTCCTATTAGCCTCAGCTGTACTTTGTGTTTAGGGATAAGAAGCAAATGCTAGCATAATTCTACTCTAAACGACGACGTGGGCATTTTACGGCCCGCGGGCCACTTCCGGCCCGCTGGGCGTCCCTGTCCGGCCTGCGTGAGGTCAAGTGTAATTTAGAACATACATGAAAAAGGATTTATGCCGTGCACGCAATACAACTGTGGTGCCTGTATTCTGAAAACTGTGCCGTTTTGTTTTTTCTTAACATATGTACGCACGTGTGTGATGCTAGCCCTCAAAATGTCAGCGCAGAAAAAGAAAAGCTGATACTGAATGCCCGGTCTTCAACAACACGGGGACTGCCAAATATTTCTTCACAGGAGTCAAAGGTAAAGCCGTGCACTTAGTTTGTGGTACACACGTCGCTGTGTTCAAGGATTACAGTTTGAATCGCCACTCCGTGACCACACACGAGGAGGAATACAAGAACTTGACTGATGAAGAGCGCGCAAGGGAGTCGGATGCTTTGCCAGCGAAGCTGCAAAACCAACAGGGACTCTTTACTAAGCTGTGCGCGTCCAGAGATGCAGCTGTCAAGACAAGTTATGTCTTATCCCACAGGCTTGCTAGAAAAAGCAACCCGTTTTCGGACGGAGAGTTTATAAGTGAGTGTTTGTTGGACTCTGCAGCACCAATATGCCCGGAGAAAGAGGGAGCGTTTGACGTGTGGCCCTCTCCCCATGCGCTGCAGCGAGGAGCGTCGACCACATCGCAGAGAATCTGGAGCTTCAGCTGCTTTCCCCTGGCTTTGGATGAAAGCTGCGATATTCGCGACACGGCCCAGCTACTCATTTTCTTAATTTTTAAAAAAAAATGTTGGACTTTTGAAGAGAATGCAGGATAAAGTGACAGAAATGAACTCTGAACAGAAATCGACATTTAATATGTTAAAATAAAATGAAACACTGATGTAATGATTGTTTTTGTTTTTACTGTTTATTACTATTATAAGAGTATTTTCCCATTTGACTTA
>JAQLOL010014018.1:0-13294 GCA_029783665.1 Naso thynnoides
CTGCAGCCACGGTTGGGCCGGTGGTGGGCTGGTGGTGGGCCAGTGCAGTCAGAATTTTCCCGGCGGATTTTGGTGTCCCACTCCGCCCCTGTATGTTAGTACTTGTTGCTTGTATCTTGGCGATTTAAAGGTGCCAGGTCATACAGGAAGTCCCGTGATGATCGACCCATAATTGGTCTCTCTCTTGCATCACTGGCACAGCTTGCTTGAAACCTCTACAGCAGGGGTTCCTAAACTTTTCAGCCCGTGACCCCCATAATAACAGTGCCAGAAACTGAGGACCCCCATCAGTCCCAGAGGTGACATATAGCGTTGTTCACGGCCTTGCACACACAGTATTTGGCCTGCGCAGGCATCAACAACTTTGTGTTGATGCCTGCGCGGGGTTACTATACACTCCATGCAGTGGTGGGGCAACACAAAAGAACAACAGCGTAACAGCCACAATATTATTTAAAAGTAATTTAAGAAAGAATATAACCAGAGTTTATGCAATAATAGGTAAATATGCAATTTTAAGTTATTTTAGAAATGTATGTTTTTTGGAAGGAATCTTGTGGATCCCCCCCCCCCAGCAGGTCCCAAGCCCCACTTTGGGAACCAGTGTTCCACAGAGGTGATGCAAAAAAGAATGACTGCGACCAGGTATTAAGTATGATGGAAACAGAGGAAAAAAAGATACTAGAATTGTACCATGTGGTAATAACTGTGACGTGCATCGTATTCTGAAATGCAGTTTTAATGAGCACCTGCTAAACAATTACACAGAATTTTTATTCGAGGTATAACTATTAGAATAAAATTTCAGTATAGAATATTTAAAACATTTGACCACCAATCTTCTCTCTCTCTCTCTCTCTCTCTCTCTCTCTCTCTCTCTCTCTCTCTCAGGTTCCCAGCTCAGCCCACGAGATCCTGTATGTGAAAGAGGAAGAGTATCTGTAGCTTGTAGTGTTGACATCAGATGAATGCAGCATGTCAGTGATGCCACTTCATCTTCTTTGTACAACTTGCCTGAATCAGACTGTGGTGCAATATGTAGGACGCATTGAAAAAACAGAGTTGGAGTGACAGTCCCTGACTTTGTGATGCAGTGTAACAGATGCTGTAACACTGCCCCCTGCTGGGCTGAAGTGACACAAAGACCCACATGTAAGCACACACACATGCACATACGTAACGGAGGAGCTGGCTCTTTCTTTATACTGAGTTATGTTTCCTGATACTTTTAGGATGTAACACCACGTTGTACGTTGTAGTGCATTCATGGAGATTAACTTTTGTAGCTTATGTATGTCTAGTACTTTAGACAGAAAGTATTGGGATGACCTACATGTGTGGCATATAGCATTTCATGTTTGGTTTAACGTCTCAATGCGTGTGCAGCCTGCATACAAGTGAGCATTTTGAATTTAATTTGATGAGTGCAGTATTTTAAGTACTGTTCAACATCATTTAGCAAAAAAAAATCACTGGAAGGTGAGTAATGTTTGTTCTACTCAACAGTAACAAAGTTTGCACTGAAGCAATTAACACCTAAGTGGGAGTGAATTTTATCATCAATAATATCTAGTGTAATGCATCATAGAAATTGCACTGAGAATGCTGTATTATCACTCTTCTATGCTGTAACAGTGCACATTTGTCATTATGATCATAGATATGATTTAGTGCATCGAATACGTGAAAAGAAACTGTTAAATGACGATATGGTGTTTGTTTAAGTAATTACCAGACTGTGGTTTTAGACTAAGAAATGCATCAGGTTTGACTTTGACTGATATTCACATTTATTCCTGCAGCAATACAAGCTCTCTTTCTGTCAGTGTTTTATTTGTGCAACATGTGCTGTGCTGTATGGTAATGATGATAAGTTAGTAACGCCTCACTCAGGTTGTGTTGTTAAAGATCTGTTCTTGTGACTTCAGAGGTCATCTACAAACTGATGTTTGCTCTCACTTCTGTGCCAAATGTTTGACATTTCTCCTCCGAAGGTTTAACTCTATCCTACAACATGATCAGTGATCTGTCCTGCACTCAATCATTTCTGTAATACTGAGAGTATGAGTATTCATATTCAGCGGAATAAATTCAATTTGCTGTTTGTGTTGCACTTATTTGCCACTAGATGGCAGTAATTACTCACAAAAATCCAAAAAAGAGCTTGCGAGGTCCTCTCAGTCTTCACAGTCAACATTCTTCACTGACAGTATAAGATCATTTATTTTATTGTTTATTGATATAACAGGTTATAAACATAAATATAAATACTCAAATGTTAGAATGTCCAATGTAATAAGCAACGCCAATGGGGAAAAAAGAGGTAAAAGCTTACATAATTATTTTCTGGAAAATGTGCTTTTGTTCACGAGTACTTAAAATGATCTTTGCGAACAAGACTGAGTAAGACAGTTGACTCTAATTTTAGCACCATCTTATACCATAAGGTTTGTTTTCTTGTTGTCTAAATGGGGAGATTAAATGGCGGAGTTGTGTATGTGCCATTAACTGCATGACTGGTGAAAAAAAAAAATGCATAAAAAGTTTGCAATACTTCACATCAACTGTAGTCTTTGAACTTAGATCACTGTGTGTAGATATTTGGATGAACCCTGCACCTTCAAAAGAGAGTAACTTAAGAAAAGTTTTAGATGTTATTGTCGTATTATTGAAAATTCAGCCTAGATGGTGGAAAAAACTTGCACCATCTGCCTGAAGAGAGAAGCTGATACTCAGGGTGTCGAGCATGAGTCGGGTCTAAGATGTTTTTTGGGGTCTTTCTGATTACTGTTGGTGAATCCTGGCTCAGGTGATCTGGGCCTTCGACCGTACTTTCATTTTGGCTGCAACTCAACCATTTGTGTGTATGTGTTTGTGTGTGTGTGTGTGTGTGTTGGAGGACGTGATGATTGTCACATCACTGTACAAAGTTCTGGATGGTGGATACACCTTGACATTAGAGTTGGTTGACATTAACCTGAGAATGGTTGGGTGCCGCACGCCAAGCTTACATAACCTGAACCGGACACATTATGCTTCTAACAGCTGGCTATAGCATTAACTTTGTCATTCTTCTCCTGGTTCCCCTTTGCCCCAGACATGACAAAAACCTACCTCCTTCTCCCCGCGGTCCTAAATCACTGCAATAGCTGAGAAAACCTAACACTCCCCGCTGCTTTGACGAGCAACAGTGTGCCTTTTAAAGGGGTAGTTCACCCAAAAATGAAAATTCAGTCATTATCTCCACACCCTCATGCTGATGGAAGGTTGGGTGAAGTTCTGGAGTCCACAAAACACAGCTGGAGTTTTACAGGAAAGAGGCGTTTGAGTAGTCTCCCAAACAATTGTAGTGAAAGTTGAACAAGATTCAGACTTAAAGGCGCTCTGAGCACGGTTGGTTGACGTTACTTCTGTTGACGTTCGACAAAGTTTTCAAATAAAACAGAGCTAGCTCGCCCCTCCCCATCTCCGCCTCTCCCCCTCTCGTGCTCCCTGACATGAACCCGCATGTCAGAGAAATTTCGTGCTAGCCTGATGATAACGTTGCTGCGGTGACGGCCCAAACAACTTCTTTAGGCTCTTGGTGCTTCTGAACGTCTCCTTTTTGGTCCTGTGTCGACCAATTTCAAATTTCCAAAAAATACTGGTGGCTGTCTCGCTGTCAGCGTCGGCGTACTAGCTCTCCTCTAGCGAACTTCTCTCATCTACTCCACTTCCCCACCCCCGCTTCATGTGCACACACACACCCAAACCCCCAACCCCACCCCCCAATCCCTCTTATCGGCGATTGGCTGGTTGGTGCAGCCTGGACCGAAATGTTTTTGTTGGCGTTTTTGGAGCCTGGGCTGTCCACAGAGACCTCGTGAGGAGATGTTTGCTGTACGTGACTAGTCTAGAAACCGCGTAACAAGACTTAGAATGCCTTTAATTTAAGATTGTCTCCACAGAAACATTCCAAAGTCAGACAGAAATCATTTTCAGCTCTGTGTCCGTTGGTGTGAACTTCTGTGATTTGTAAAGTTAATCAAAAATTAAAATCCTGCTCCGCGCCTGGGTGACATGATGCACCACAGGAAGAAGAAAGACACTGGGAAAAAGGTCAGAAATGAGCACATTAGAAGTCGAACCGAGTCGAGGTGAGGCATGACACACTGTGTCCACTGCAGAGTCAGCTGACCTGGGTGTAAATGGTGAGTGTACGCATTCCCACTGCACACAAAACCCTGATCTTAGCAGGTTAACACGGGTTTGTTGACCAGCAGAAAAGGGGTTTTAATGTTGAGTTTCTGTTAACAAAAACTACACAACAGCAAACACCAGGGCTCTAATGACACATCAGTGCATCGATTTATATATCCGCAATCAAACTACATCCATAGGAAACAGCAAATTGTCCTTCTAGTGTGACTTGTATCGATCTAAAACAGTTTAAGGAAAAAATCGATTGTATGGACACTAAGAATTAGTGCCTTGCATTTATCATGTCAAACATTGTTGTGTGGATGTATTTTTCGCAGTTCTAATGGTAAACAGTTGTAAAGGTTACTCCAGGTCATTCTCCGACGTTCTGCTCGTGTGTTGTGTGTCAGCAGCGTCTCTTCAGATGATGGTGGATCACAGCAGGAAGCAGCAGGAGAACCAGAGATCTTCAGTCAGACTGAATCGAGGCCTTGAGCTGTAGTTCAGTGTATCGAGCTTTTCCAGAGTTTCACCTCCACCACCACTTTTTCTTTTCCTTTATTTTTGGCAAAAGAAAGTTACTTTTTCGATTTCTAGTCACTGAATCGCATCATATTGTGTTGCTCTTAATGAGAACACATCATTCTTCTATCATATCGCCAAACGTGATTCGTAACACAATGTAATCGTATTGTTGTTAGCTAACACAAATCAAGTGACAAACACCTGGCTAAAACCTTACGTACGTGTTCACCTAAAGACCGGCTTAAAGTAGCCAGAGTGAACAAGACCGTGGTTATGTGTCCCTTTGAAAGTGAAAGACAAACTAAATTATGTTGTTTCCTGCCTCTTACCCTTTCTTCGCCACCTTCTCTCTCTCTCTTTTACCTTCTTTCCTTCTCCTCAGTCTTTTCTCTTCTACCATCTTACTCCTTTGCCACCACCTCCTCTCGTGTCGTTTCTCCTCCTCTCCTCCTGCTTTTTCCACCTCCTCAGCTTCTTTCATCGCTCTCTCACTTCCACCATCATTTTTGCCTCATTTTCCTGCTCTCGTTTCCAACTGTTGTCCTTACATCACGTCACATTGCCTTCCTCAGTCAATGAATTTCATCATGCACAGTGTGTGTGTGTGTGTGTGTGCGCGTGTGGAGGAGGAGGATAGAGTATCATCATTGCATCAGACCGACATTTCTAAGAATAGAAGAAAGGTGACAAACTAAACAAAGAAGAATTCAATAACACCACAGAAGAAGAAATTACTGTAAGCTGTAGCGATTGTATGAAGAGTGTTTTCTCACTGCAGCACTTCATGGCTAAATAGTTCATCTCCAGAATCAAGCGATTCTCTTGACAGACCACAGATCAGCTCAACAGTCTGATGAAAATCAGATTTCACTGCTTCCACAGTCACATTAACAGGAGACTAAATAAACTGTGCTACTTTTTAATTTATCGACACATGACAGAAATTTTCTGACACAGCTCTGCTGCAGAGCATCAGAATGTTTCAAACCTTGAATTTGTGAGTTTTCTTCAATGCAGCAATCAGCTGTTAAATGTAATTTACTTCACTGGGACAAAATGATGAAGTCTGTCGGCATAACGAAAAACAGCATCCAGAAGTTAGCAACCTGCTAGTTGCTAACACTATATTGTTTGGCTCAGTTTCTGGTTTTGTTGGTTCATTTTACTCCACAAGCTTAAAATGGTTTTGTTTAATGTGCACTTACTGAACCAGCATTTGCAGCATTTTTCAGTCTATATGAGCAAACTGCAGCTGATTTGATCCTCAAAGAAACGACCATATTAAAAAAAACGCCATTACATGCTTCTGTAATTACCGCAGAGACTAGTGCAATGATAGCAATGACTTTTGGAGAGTCATAAAATGTGTTTTTCTGTTTTGAGCTGTTTTCACTATGTGCTATTTTTAAAGCTGTACTGAGCAGCTCTGCATGTTGGAAGCTTCTGGGGGAAGTGCAGAATGAGAGTTAAAATTTTTGAGGGCTTCAGAAGTCAGAAATCAATACTCATCCTTCAGTACTGTGAGTCTGTTGGGCAGTGATGATGGGAGGACTAAAGGAGACCAAAGGGATGAAGCAAGGAGATCTGATGATGCAGAGTCCTGTTCTCACACTTTCCTACTGATGCTAAAGTTGGATTTGAACGTTTTAATTGGTAATTTGTTGAAAATGCAGAAACAACATTTAACTGTGACATTTCTAACATTGAAGAGAGTGATTCATTACTGTTCAGATGCATCCAGTTGTAGGTAGGCAGGTATTTCACTGGTTAAAACATGATCGACTAATAACGTTATTGGCTAAAATGTCTGATGATTAACCATATCGAAGCTTGTGATTGGCTGGCTGAGCAGGTTGTCCCTGTCAGTATGTTGCTTGTTGGTCAATGATCATCTGTATAAACTGGCAAACTGTAGCCACAGTGGGAGACTGAGAGCTCACTGAAGCTTCTGTTCCAATAACCCAACTGGTCGAGTTGTAAAGTGGCACCACTTGGTCCATTAAAGAACTTCATGATCTGTTTTTATGCAGATGATACCACCTTAGGTGCACTCATATTAGGCAATCTGTACCGTGTCCAAACACTGTACGCTTTGTTGGGCCTGACTCGGTTGGAGGAGGTAGGCTTTGGCACGGTTCGATGTTCAAGCACAGGCATGTATCAGCAACAAGGCGACATCGGGAGGGTTTGCTTGACATGTGCAGATGACAGCATATCGGCTCGAGGCTCGAGACTCGATGGTGGATACCAGAGACAACTAAGCAATGTTGGGACAGGCCAGTGGGGGGAGAGGGGAGGGTACTGATCAAGCTTGAACACGGTACGAGGCAACTTGGCCAAGTGTGATTGCGCCCTTACTGCCCAGATACACTATTCCTGTCACGTGACACCGCCATCACTGTTACGTCAACGCTGCACAATATCTGCCACACAGAACTAGTCGCATCACGTCCAGCAGAGAGCGTGACAGGAGAAGATATTGATGATATGACGTGCCATGTAGCTACGACGGCTTAGGCCACGTTTACACGAGAGTAGCTCTACTGAAAGTGTAAAAGTCATTCCTTTGTGTCGTAAAAAAAAAAATCAGCATTTACATGGACAACCAAAAGTGCTGTAGTCTGAATGCATAATGCACTGACTTGTGCTATAGCATTAGCGTAATCACCACTTTCACAGGCTTTGCGGTTTGCCAGTTTGCCAGTTTATGCAGGAAAGAAGGGTGTGGTTTCAAAAGACTGCACTCAGGAATCTGATTTCTGACGTTTGCAGCTTCAGGGGCGCCAGCACGCCATTGTCATGTGAAAGGAAGGACGAACTGCAACAGAAGTGTTTCATTTGATACGAAGACTTGCACCATCTAAACGGCAGCTCAAATGACAACTGCTGAAATGAAACAAAATGTGAATACATTCAGTAATACTAGTGTTATAATTTGCAATTTATTTCATGGCAGATAATTTTCAATAATACTTCTTTTGATGGTTCATGAACTAACCTAAAATGAGTAGGTTTGGCATATATTCACAAAATAATTTAAAAACAACAGCCTATAAAGCTCAGAGAAATCAGCCAATTTAAACTTTATCATTAATTTGATGCCTGAACGGATTCTTTAGCCATCGAGAATTCAAGCTCTAGAATTCATGACGTTGGATGAAGCCATCGGACAGAGACGGATGTGGGCAGTGAAAAAGTTTTGACTGATTTCCCTGATGTGGAACATCGAACGTGACGTTCCATGACGGGAGTAGCGTGTTCAGGACCCGCCTTTGTCTCTGTCAGCTATCCATACATCCACGTGATCATAGAACTGAACTCTGGAAACTTGCATGTTTTAAAGTAAGACTAACTGCAAACTGCCCTCAGTCTAAATTCTATCATTATTTGTGAGATTTTAAGCGTCATTGTTTGTTTTTGTTTTTTTTTAAATGAATTCCTATCTTTCCTTAGACGTGTCATCTGTGTATGTTGGGTCTTTGGCTGTCTGTGGCTGTTTCTTGTTCTTTGGTTTCTCTTTCAAACACAGAGCTTTATTGACTTCATAAATCACCTAACAGTGTCCATATGTTCAGTGAGAATTCAAAAAAAGCAATAGAAGTTTTATAGATTTGTCTCCATGACAACACATTTGCAGGACTAAAGGCTTTGGAGCATTTTTGCTCTTTGGAAGATCTTAAAATGGTTTAGATGGATGAGACTGTGACACAAACACAGAACTGCAGCTTTTAAAATTACCATAAAGTTGAATCAACATCTCTGTAAAACATATTCAACAAAGAGTGAAGGTTTGCTTAGAGCAGGACTGATGTTATTAGCTGTCGTGAATCTACATAAATTGAACTTCAAATGCAGCATATGAAACATTCGTATAATGCATTTTGTTTTCGCACATCTGCCAACATTTATAATGATACTAATGCATCTGAGATGAGCCAGTATAAGTAGAGAACTCAACCCTGACAAGTATCGTTCCAGCTTAATTAAAACGTCTTTCCAGCTTAAACCGGAGTTACATTGTGAGCTGAACCTGCTCTTCTCCCGCTGCCTCAGTATGACGGTTTATGAGGCGGAGGGTCGGAAGAGAGAGAAAAAGCCTGTCTGCTTTTATCCACCTGAACAGCTCCCTTCTGTTTTAAGTAGAGTTTGTGCTGTGGTATGAAATCCTATACAGTGTGTATGTGTGTGTCTAAAGCTCGGTAAAGCTATCAGCACCCGTGGGACATTCAGGTGTAAAAGCAGCAATAAAGGCGTGGGATTTCTGCTGGATGGAGGGAGGAAGGCAGGGGATTTTCACAGATCGAGAGATGGAGGGAGAGAGGGGAGCATGAAGCGAGGAGAACAGAGGGGAGAGGGAAGGGAGGGGAAGGGTAAGAGCGAGGTGAAGAGGAGGAGGAGGAGGAGGAAAAGATGGTGAGGTGACGCAGGATTTCAAACAGGGTGTTGCCCTACTTTTCAGTTCTGCTCCTCTCTGGTTCTGGCTTTCCCAAAATCTCTTGTTTCCCCAAACTGAGCTCCACCGGAGCTGCAACTGCGTCAAAGCCACGAGTTCACAGTCAACCTCCTGCTCCAGTTATTATCTGTTATTGCTATTGGTTTTGGTTTGTTGCAGTTATTTAAGGCAGTATGAAATCAAAACACTATTTTCAACAGCTTTTTACTGAAACATCTCAAACTCTTTACAGCGAGGAAGCTGCAGCAGTCCTGCTGTAAATTTGTCCTGATTGCAAGAAAATTTATTATCGTGACATATTTTAGTGAAATGTGATTCCACCCTCAATCGAACCTGACAAATGTATCTTCAGATTAGAATTTGTCCTCATATAATTACATGGACTCAGACTGTGCAGCATCTCTCTGCAGGGCGGGGCAGAGCTAAAGGCTCGGGGTGGAACACTGAGATGCTTTCATACTTTTGCCATTTGTGTCTTCAGTTATTCTCCTTGGAGCCAATTCTCAGTCCAAGCACAGACACATTTTCAGCAGATTTATACTCGGTGTGATGACGTTGCTTTCACATCTGCAGCTCGTTTGCTTTGCAACAATTCAGAAGATAAAATTATTTGTTGCTGCATTTTTCCTTGAGGTCATTTTGATGTTCACACTGAAATACTGTAAAGGGAGCTAGAGCACACATCAATGTAGAGCCGTCCCTCCACCGTTACATCACAGCTCCCTCGTCCCTCTGTGCAGGTTAACAAACATCATGTGGAGCGGGCGCACTTTGCAAACCCAAGAAGCTCGCCAACGTCAGCTGACCTCACCAGCAAAATGAGAAGTGAGCGGATACGAGACTTCTTCCTGTGATGCCGTTTGAATGGAGACCTGGAGGCCGTTTGGTCTGAGGAATGATGCAGTTTACTGCGAGGACGAGCTGGACACATTCTCTGAACTGAACCACCTGTTGAACCAGCTGATGTTGTCGAGTTCTGTGATGTTTCCACAATAAGATTCCACAACTGGTAGAGCAGGCACCCCACACACAGAGGCTGTGCCCTCGGCCACGGGTTCAAATCCGCCTGCAGCCACTGCTCCTGACCGAGGCACCGGCATAAGATCTGGAGTTGGTCCCCGGACGGCGCACTGCAGCGGCTCACTGCTAGCTCCTCCTAGCATGTGTACTTAGGGTTTACTACGAATAGGATGGGTTAAAAGCAGAGAATGAATTTCCCCAAAGGGATCAATAAAGGAAAGATTGTTATTGTTATTATTATTAGTTATTACTGAAGGGTGAAGGAGCCAACCAGTTATTTGTTCTGGCTGCTGAGTTGATTGTGTTCTCACTGCAAACAAGCCCCTAAAGGGTTCGGCTGGAAGCGAGCAGGGACCGCCCCTTCAGGTGAGCTCAGCTCGCTTGTTTTGTTCCGCATCAAACAAACTGAGCCAAGAGGGGAAACACTTCCTGTTTCACATCAACTTCCCCAAACAATCCAGGTCTGAAGCACCCTGAAACTATGCACAGATCTTTGGATGTCCATCCTAAATACACTACAGCCCGATTGATATATTGGTTTGACCATATTATCGGCCGATATTGGCCTATTACAGATACATCGGCATATATGTTCTCCCGTAAGTGCAGATATTAAAAATGTTTTCTGATGCCCAAGAAATGCTTGGATTAGTAATTTAATATGGTGCTATAATGTAGTTTGTCCAGAAGAGGGCGGTCAATTATCAAACTCGTAATAAGTGAAGTGCTCACCGTTCAGTAAACTGATGTTTGGAATAAAGTTTGTAAGATATCCTGCCTTCATTATCTTCGTCACAAGTATCTGAGAACCACATCTAAGACCAGGGACAGGACAATTATCGTTTTTATCGTTAGTCACAATGAAAAACACTCACAATAATTTAACTGTGGTGAATTTTAATTAATCTATTCATGCTAGTGAATAGTGAACAGTCCACGCTACAATGCATGTTGGACTTTATAGAACAGAGCAGACTTACTCACACAATATTTTTTTATCCTTTATTTGTGTGGGATAACTTCTAATTTATCATTACCTTATCATTATTATATTTTTTGATCACGATGTGTCCCTTATAAACATTATTCAGTAAAGGTTTGCAAGCTAATGTGATTACAGCATGTTTTATTGACTGTGAATGTTCTCGTTCGTCCAGGTCACAGTTATCTGGGCAACTGAATCGATATCGCCCAGATATGTTTTATTGACATATTATTATTAAAATTTCTCTTAATGTTTATTTAATACTATATACATATATATATTTAGAATTCTTTCCCCCCCCTGAAATTGTAATTTTTTAAAAGAATTTACAAAATTATGCAATAATATCATGTATCACAATTATTTTGGTCACAGTAATCGTCCCACCCTTATTCAAAATATAAGCGATATAGAATATCGGCCGATGAATCGGATATTGGAATTGTCTTGCTCCTTAATATCGGTATTGGCCCTAAAGAGCCCATATCGGTTGGGACCTAAAATAAATGTTGATTAAAATGCTACGAAATGATGAAAACGGACGTTCTTCGTGACTAAAGCAGCTGCCTGAGAAACACGTTTCTGGAGTATCGAAGTCCTTCAGTGACACGTGTCTGTACATCGATGGCTAAACTGCAGTCAGGAGCTGCTAACAGCTAATTCACAGTTTTAATTACACGAGTTACAACATCCACTAATCTCTGCCTACAGTGGCAGACTCAGACAAAACAGAATTATACAGTTTGGTTTTATTCCGAAACTTGTGTGAAGGAACTTTTTCCTTCTTCTTGTCTTCAATGGGATCAATAAAACAAACCAAAAAAATCACAAGCACGCTGCTGATAACTGTACAACAATCTGCCCTCCTGCAGAGAGGAGGAAACATCATAATAACCCCCCATACACACACACACACACTTCACAGACACACAAACACACCTTCATTAAAACAGACAGCGAGCCGTTTTTCTGTAGCCGGAGGAACAATCCAGTTTTAGTGATTATGTGTCTGACTGACCGCAGGTAACATTTTTCACTGAGGAAAAAAAACAAATAATCATTACAGCTCATTTCTGTGCGGCTTAAAAAAAAACAAGTTTAACAACAACACAAGCTTTAGTCAACAAGAGCAGAGAGAGAAATTTACTCCTGTTCCTTCTGGACAAAGCCTGAGGAGGTCCACATCATTTATAGAAGAGGCCAAGACACAGTGTTCACAAATATCACTGTGTGTGTTCTTGAGCTCGAGCTGTTTAACATAAAACCATGTTTTTACTGAATTTGTTCATCAGGGGAAAAGTTTTTAAGCACCCTGCTGCTTAACACGAAATCCAATGAAGTGTTTCTGTGCTCATTAACCGACACGAGAGTAGAACTGCAACGAGCACGTGCGCAGGATGAACCGTGCAGCTGCACAGATTAAAACTTCGCTCTCGTTTGGATTCGTGCAGATTTATTACAGCATTCGGGGATTTAATTTTCTGTTTATTAAAGGTGGTGCAGATCTTCTTTTATCTACGTTACACCGGTGTCTGATTTAAATAAACTCCAAACATGAGCTCAGTCTGGATTTCCCACACGTCTCTGCTGAACTGAAGGATTTCTCTCCTTCACTGTGTTTTAACCAACAGCTTTTACAGCTGACAAATCCAAAACCTCCTGTTCAGAGCACTCACACAGCTCAGCCTTTCAGGTTGAAAATACATTTTTGCTGAAATCACGGAGCCTTCTGATTTTGCTGCTTGCCTGCTCCTGTTTGGATTTCCCACTTTGACCCTCACTGCCTCACTGTTGTGCATTTCCTTTTTGTGCTTTAATCGTGTGAGCTGCGGTAGCCCGGCCTCGCAGTGCGTCTGTGTTTGGTCCCTACTTCTTATGTCCTTATTTTTATTATTTGGTCAATTATCTCAGCACAAAGATCCGTCGAAAAAACATCTAGTGGCCATTAGGGGAACTGCAGCTAAAGACATTTTGGCAATGATGTCTTAGGTCGTGTTCACACCAAAAGGTCAATTATAGGTCCGTCATCCGATTTGAATCAACGCAAGGGTGTGGCATTGTTTCAATTTTGAGTTGGTCCGGTTTGCGTTCACAAAGGCCAAACTCAAACGGTCCAAAAACTGTAAACAAAA
>JAQLOL010014019.1:0-13293 GCA_029783665.1 Naso thynnoides
AGCTCATCATGTGCAGACCCTGTTAGACTGGAGCAATGTGAGTGCAGGCCAGCAAGGGAGGGGGGAGGTGGGACAATCATGCTTCAGTGCGGTACAAGGCAACTGGGCCAAGTATGAGTGCACCCTAGATCTTTTTTTTTTTTCATGACAATGTGAGCAGCGCAACTCACCTGAGATGTCATCTTTTAAAATCAGATTTCTACATCAGATACAGATCAGATTTTTGTAATGTGACCTCATTCTAAACAGTCATATAATAATTAACGTGACTTTTACACCACTCACTCGCCTAAACTGAGTCTCTCATTTGCGGTGAGACTCTTGTGCAGAGAGGCACCGATAAATGTAGTTAAGAATAACCCTTGACATACTAAACTGTTGAATGAAATCTTTTTCTGTGAAGCCATTCACGTCATGGTCACACCACTCCTGGCTCTGACTCTGCATTCACATACTATCGTACAAAAGCAGCAGCCACCACTCCATAAAATGTTTTAAATAAAAATGTGGCTTTCCTCTCTGCATCCTTGTTGTTTTCTGCTCACAAAGTCTCTGGCTGCAAATCAGCTTGTAAATTAAACCGTAAATGTGGATTTCCAAGTATACTTACGTAAGAAAGCGTCCTGGGTGTGACTTTTTGTTATTGTCCTTTTGCACGGCACTTAATTTCTGACAGTTGTCAGTTCAAACCAGATCTGGGCAAATTTAAACAATAATGTCAACAGCCAAAACAAAACAAAAAAGATCTGTGCAATAAATCAGAACTGAGCACCACAGCTTGCCTCGCAGTGTGAACGTTTCCTAGATTTTTAAGAACTTACTAACTCACACGTTTCTCCAATAAAATTATCTACACATATTTTACGCTTTTATCCAGTTTTTTCTCTATATGCTGCTTTCTCCTTGAGGTTCACAGTTTAGGGGACAAACTCTGGTCAATCGGTCAGTCGGTCAGGTCACTGTCACAGTAAATTTGTGATGTAATTTATGAATTAGCTGTAATTGCCCCTGGACAGACGCCAAAGGAATCAATAATAAGGACTTCAAGTAGAACCACACTTCCCAATATGAAGTGAATCACTTCTGTTTTTGGAATATTCCAGTCTCTTAATTAAGTACATTAAAGTTAACATTCACCAAAACCACAAAATCACGAGTGTGATTCATTCATTTTATTGCATGTATATTCAGCCAATGCAGCGCCTCCAGAGATGCCCGTGGAGCACATTGTCCTGAAAAATCCGCCATGATTGAAGTGGAGTTGAGAGGAAGAGCTGGGTGAGGCAGAAAGACCAGCATCTGCAGAGGATTAGCAGCATTTGTAATGCACAATTACAGAAACATGTGTAGAATTGACTTCCAAATGCTTTTTTATGACTGTCTAACTGTCTGGACTTTCTTCTCCTTTTATTGAAATCTGTTGCACATCAAGTGCTGAGTTGGGGCGTGAGCCAGAAATGCAGGGTTGGCACGTGAGGAAGGGTGAGCAGAGGTGATGAGACAGATGAAAAGCAGGAGTGAAGCTCAACGCTTGTCAATACGAAGGCAGCCTGTAAAGATTCTTTTCTCCTTTAAAAGAATCTCATATTGTCGGACTAACACAGGCCTTCATGCATCCATCTCTCTCTGACACGTTTGAATTCAGGGTCCCACTTCTTCATCATGCTGTAAAAGGGGGCACCCTCCCCGAGTATTGCCTGGACCACCCTGATGAGCTTTACAGACCAAGCCGGCTGATGTCTGCACAAAAGCAGATGTTGCCAATTTTCTCAGAGACATTATTTGTAATTTTCAATTACCAAAAACAGAAATACCACAAAAGTAATTGGCTTAAACCTTCTGCATAATCACTCAAAGAGTTGAACTTCACTTGTATGTAAAGAGAGCTGCACAACTCAGCTTTTTCTCTTATACAAGCTAAATACAACATCAGAAAGCAAGTGAACTGATTATACACATAAAACTGTAAACAGAAGCAACCTTAAAGCTAAACAAAAACAAAACTGGCTTTTAAAAATAACAATATTTTTATAAAAATGCATTAAAAAAAATAGCATCCAGGCAAGACTGATGAAATCCTGCATCAGTGACTTTAATATCTCATGTTTTCAGAAAAAAGGGAGCTCCAAAGCAGAAACAAACAAGAATTATATTGTTTTCAGAAAAGTAACAAATGTTAACAAAATTGTTAATAAAAGTCACTGGGGTGTGCGAGTCCCCTCCGTGTTGTGATATTGTCAAAGGAGGGTTGCCATATCTGTTTAAAACTATACGTTTCCTCTAATATCTTGTATTGGTTTCCTTCATACAAGAGAACTTTCCAATTTTCCAGTGACTCTAGAGTTTTTTGCTCTTACAACTTTTTGGATCAGAAAGAAGATCATGTCCATAAATGTTTTGAAGGGAAAGTAAAACCTCTGACCGAGACTTGTAAAATATGGTCCAGAACTAAAACACGTGAGCCAGAGCTCTGTCCGAGTGGTTGCATCAAATACACAGTGGTGATGAGGATGAGTAAAATGTATTGTAGTTGAACATGCAACCTTATGTCCATATGTTACATTAACTAATGTATTGAACTAAAAGGGTATGCAGTGAAGACATGCAGCTCAAGCATCTTCTGAAACTTCTTTTCACTCTCCCACAATGCTTTGTGCTGTGTAGATGGAGTGTTGTGACACTGTGACATTTACGGCAAGGCAACCAGGTTATGAAATAACACTCAGTTGTCAGCAGGAACTGAGGTTTATCATTTGAAAAAAAAGTAAAATATTTCCTCTCACATACGGTAATTTCTGATTTATTCAATAAAGTTAGGATGACTGATGTGTCAATTTTACTTAAGTTGAGCAAATGGAGAGAAAACAGGTCCATACAGGTCATTAATGGCATCAAGACCCTCTCTTTTAATGAAGTTAATATAATTAAAGTTCAGCAAAAAGACCACACCACTCTCGGTCACTCATTTAACACTCTGGAGCCTCTGATTCAATCACCTGTGCAGATCTACACAGCTGCTTCTCAGCCTTTCCCTTGTGTTTGTTTCAAGTTCTCATCATGTTTGATTCAGTGTCTCATATGTTAACATGTCTATTCTCTGTCTCTCCCACTTAACAGTCTCAGGGTGTCTGTACAGGGCCAGCCAAAGCCTTTATGGGGTCCAAAGCAAAATTTGATTTGAGGGCCCCCCACATCTGCTGATATTACTGACTATTGTCCACTGGTCATGTGCACACCTACTGTACATTAATGTATCTATTTTATTGGCTGTTGTTACAAGTACACTTGTTAAACTAGCAGTTAGCACTTTGTGTAGCTACATTGTCTGTGTCTGTAAGTGATAAGATGAGCCTTGAGGATGTCAGACTCCTTAAATGATGATGAGCTAAGAAACAGCATGCAATGAAAGTTACGTACATGTTGCTGTCTGGTGATGTGATGATACGGGAATCGGTACAACATATGACATACTGGATAAAACAGAGGAATGCCATTTTACTTTTAGTTTTTGGCCTTTTGTGTGTGTTTGTGTGTGTGTGTGTGTGTGTGTGTGTGTGTGTGTGTGTGTGTGTGTGTGTGTTCATGTGAACCTAATGCTGGACCTAATGCTGTTGACAGATTTGTGTTGTACATTCAAGTAAAAACAGCTGAGTTTACGTATTTATTCACCAAAGATTCACATGAAACAGACTTTTTCCATATCATCTGTTTTGAATCCATCTGATGTTGGCAAGCAGCACATTACAGGCAGAAGGTACAATGTCTAATAACTTGGACTGTAACCCTAACCTTTAAAATCAGTTTTATTAAAAACAGAATGGATGAAGCAAATTAACTTTTTATAATGAGTGTATACTGTATATTGTATGTAGCAGATTTTATCTACATGATTTTTGTGATTTCACGATAAGAATGTGAAGATTTTTACAGAACATTTGAAAAAAGTAAAAATAGTTTTTATTTATGTTTTTTGCTTTGTTCATAGTGTGTTTTTCCTCATTTTTGGCAAAAGAATTACATTTAAAATACAGATATGGAAAGTAACTAATTACATTCACTTACATTACTGTAATGAGTAGTTTTCTTGTGTACTTGTACTTGTTAAAGTATTTTTAAAAATCTTTAATTTTGCTTTTACTTAAATAGGTTTTGTTTGAAGTATTGTACTTCACTACATTTCAAATCACATCAGTTACTGAATAAAAAAAAAGCTGAAACAAAAAGTTTCTCTAACTGGTGCTGCAACTGCATGCCAGTAACGGTCCATCTGATTGGCCCGGGCTGACTGACTGCAGTGCCGGAAGGTGAACAGTCAGTCACACACAAAGACGGGGGGATACGAGCTGGGGGGCAGGATCATGGAACACGGAGGGGAGGGGTGAGCGAGGGGGGCGGCAGGATGGGCAGGATGCGTTTTTCAAATCCGTCTCAACAGCCAAACTGGTTTTCAGATCGTAGACCATAGCTTTAACGGTGATGGTAACCAGCCTAAAAGCGATACTTCACTACAAAATTCTGCTTAGTAGTGTATACTATTACTCACCCTTAGATGTCTTGAAATGAAGACTATATTTTTTCCTTCCAGCATTCCTTTGCAGTATCTGTTTGTTTTTTTTCCAAAAATGTGAGCCACTCACTTTTGCTGCACTGCCAGCAAAGTTTCAAAATATCAAAAAGCATATTAAAATGTCCATCCAAACCTTTCAACAGTTTCGTGTGGTATAATTCAAGCCTCTCTACTGTGTCGCAGGCTCAGTGCTTAAAACACACTTCTTTCGGCCAAAAAGCTACAAAATCCAACACCTACGAGTTGTGTGTTTGAGTCATATGTTACGGTTATTCTATGCTGGTGAAGTCTGACTCAAATAAATACGGTGTGCCTCTCTCTCTGCACCAGCCCTTTCGTTTGCTTATCCTTATGTTCTTCTACCAAAAAACAAACAAACAACAAAATAAAATAAAAAGTTATCCTAAACTTGTAAGGGAATAAAAATGGCAGGAGCAGAGAGAGAAAAGTTTCTACAGTTCTTGACGGAACCATGCTTATTCGAATTACAGTTTACAGAGACAGTTAGAATAACCACAACATGATCTATGCTGACAACCCAGCAAATGCAAAGAAATGATTTAAGAGGTGTCATTTGTGAATTATTAATACATTATCAATGTTTTAATCATCAAATTTATTTTCAAATATCATGCTTATTACTGATAACAAGTCCTGTCAACACTCCCAACTACACGTGTCTAGATGTATTCACAAGGAAAGACTGATAGAACAGGCAGGCTGAAAAGATTGGAAACAGCTTGTGCGACTTGGACCCCACAGGAGAAGGAAAGCTGCAGCATTTTGGAGAACATCAACATTGCCATTCACTTGCTTTGACTTCCCTGACCAATGACCTCCATCCACACATTACAGGTGTTTGCACTAAGGAGCTGTCAGGTTGAAGTCCAGGTCAAATGATTCAGACATTTGCTTTCACACACATGCTTGCCTGCATGACATCTGTCACATTTTCGGTCAGGGTTGTATTTTCTTCTCATATTTTCTCTTTCCATCCCCCTCCCTCCCCCCACTCTGCTTACATGTCATGTCTTTACCAGGTTCGGTTGATTACAGGGCCATTTTTTCTAACAGTTACAGGGCTGCCTCTCTACATGCTTAGCCTCATTCTGTCCTTTCCTGCACTTTTTGCAGTATTGTTTGGTGTTTGTACTATATGTGCGGACATGCATTACTCATACTATGGGGACATAAATCTGTTTATACGTCACATTGTGAGGGTTTGCCTACCTCCTGGGGAAAAAACACAAGGTCCCATCGCGGAAATCTTTAATTTTAGGGTGAAGACTTGGGTAAAGGCCAGGGCAAGAGTTAGGGTGAGGCTTATGGTCAGGTTAAGTCTTTGTAAAATGGATGAAAAAGCCCGATTTCCACCAAGTGTGTTCATGCTGCACAATGGAGCAGCTATTTTAACATTTCCATTGTCAGATGTTGTGCATGGCACCAAGAGAACCACTCCATTCTGTCCTGTTTTGATCGTTACCAGTCTGTTGAGGTTCGTAGCACACTGATCCAAATCTAAAAGGTGGAGTACAAAGACTGCGGTCTGTTTATTGGTCGGAGAGAATCAGAGCAGCCAAAGTCATCTGTCATGTCATGTGCTGTGATGCAGAATTTCCAACTCTCCTGTTTTTGCCAGCAGTCTTTTGTCTTGCTGCCTGCAACATTTTCTCAAACAAACCTTGTCTCCTTGTTGCAATAAACAACCACATGCCAAGAAGAAAGAAAGGGAAACGTGTGCGCTATGTGAGTGTGTGGTTCAGCAAGGAGAGCGAGCGGCAGTGACGGTGAATGTGAACAGAGCAGAAGGTTCACGGTGAGCTGTCTCATCTGTTTTTTTTCAGCTGCTGGAAAAGTGAAGGGGCTTAGCAACACAGGCAACATTAAAGAGTTCTGTCTGTGGTGGAAACACAAAACAGATGTCAAGTTTTGGTATATTTGTGTTGAGGTTACATAATGTTCCAAGGGTAATATATTAAAAGTTTTAGGTGGAAAAGTGACTTTAGTCAGTGTGTTGATGTCCTTTGTTGTAATGTAAACACAACTCTCTCTCTCTCTTTCTCATTGTGTGTGTTTGTGTGTGTTTGCGTTTGTGTGTCAGCCATCCTTTCACTTGATCTATCTGGTTCTTGACAGTGACCCCAATGTGATTCAACCCAATCTGATTCACTGTGATCACAAAATCATTCCCTTGCCAAAGCAATCACCGTGTAATGTCCATTAATTGAAATTGGCAGCAGCAGTTAGAACTGAGGAAAGTGGAGATATTAGCCTGTGGCTAGCTTCTTGTCAGCACCCTTTTCACAGCATCTTCAATAAAATAGTTATGTGGTGCAACAACCTCAGAATAAGTCATCTGAAATCTACACCTTGTCTGGAAAGGAGGTTTTCACAATTCATGTGATCATACAAAAAAGTAGGTGTCAAGGCTCTGAGTCTACGGCACAATAATTAAAGCTAGTGTTGGCAGTTTATTTTTGGTGTCATCCCTCTAAAAATCCATAATAATCTTTCAGCATATTGTAATTCAGATGGTCTGAAAGAACAATACACTTCTGTACCTCTCCTTGGCTCTGTATTCAGACCATGACAGGACTTTCACCCGGTCACAGTACTTTTATAGAGCATGTGTTCCTCTTGGCTGCTCAACACTACACTTCATAGTGACAGGTGACACTGGTATGAGCTGATTGGCTGTTGAAATAAGTGACGTGCCTTACATTCTAAAGCTGTCCTCTTGCAACACTTGTGTCAGCAGGCATCACCGTCAGCCAGTTTGAGTTGAGCTGAGGCAAACCAGTATACCCTACTGCATCTTTCCCGCCGTTTTTCCAGCCATTCTCAGCCATTTTCTTTCTTCAGGGATATTTGGTGTAAACTGGCCTTAAAAGAAAGAGTGACAACAAACAAAATAAAATACGAGCTGGTGCAAGAACTGTGAGGGGAGGGGGCAGTGGAGTTGCTTTAGGAGTCCCATGCTGTAGTTAGCTTGATTTCCAGACATTGCCTACCCCAGCTTTAATGTATGTTCATTTCTTGCACTGCTTTATTGTCTAACCTTAAAAGTTGTCATGCACAGATATTATAGAAAGGCAGCACTATAAAAACATTGGCATCAAATGAACCCTCAACTAGATTAAGAGTCTAGAGCAATGCTAGACACTATGTAGGCTACTTTAAGCTAAAGTGTTAGAAGTATATAATGCAGGATTTGTCGTTTGTTGTGGCCCCTCCTCCCCTTCTTAACTCTCTGAGGATTAAGACGGGATCGTATATGATCTAGGCGTGCATGGTTTATAAAACATGCAATAATTTTTGATAGACAAAAAGATAGCACTTACTTCTTTTGTTTAGCCAAAAGCTAACGGCTGCGCCATTAACATGAGCACTTGATCATCATCATATCCCTTTCAGAGGCTGAGTTATGTCTCCTGGAACCAACAGTGAAGGTCCTCTGTAATTATTTAATCCGTTTTCTGTATCAAAACAGCTAGCGGAAGTGCGTCTGCTACTTCCGCTTCCTGACTACCAAAATAAAACAAAAATAAAATAAAAAAAATACCTTTTTCTACTGTAGCCTATGGTAATCTTTATATTTTTGAATAAATTCTTTTGATTCCATCTCTGTTTAGTTTTGCTTTTGTCTTGCTTGTCATATTTCTCTTTTCTACATTCAAATGACACTCATATATTACAAAAATATTCTAATAACCCAGCTTGTCCAGAAAATAATAAAGTTTATTAGTCTATATGATTATTTAATACAGTTTTAAGGTTTTACATGCATTTTTAAACAAAAATCTAAGAAAACGAGTGGCAAATTTTCTAAATATATGTGTAAAAAGTTTGTTTTATGTGTTTTTTTAATTGATTTCTTTGTTCTAACCTAAAAAGAACACTTGAAAAAGCATTTTTCTGTTGTCAAAAATGTTTGATTTTATTATTTCATATTTTTTGGGAATAAATTAATTCATTTCCATTTTCGTTTTGTTTTTTCTCTTGTCTTGCTAGTCATATCTCTATTTACACAATCAAGTGACACTCCTGCAGCCAACATACTCTGATAGCCCAGCTTGCCCTGAAAAAAATGAAGTATATTTTATGATTATGCATTACAGGGTTGAGGTTTTACATGCATTTTTGCACAAAAAGTCCAGGCGCTCTAGAACAGGAAAAAACAGCTTAGACCTCAGAGGGTTTTAACTAGACTGACTAACATGTCTAGGACTTCCACAACCAATATAGTTCAGCGAACACGGTTACAGCAGTCGTAATTAATTCAAGAAAGTGGTGACCCCACCCCGGAAAAAGTTTCTTCACGATAGAGCTGATGTAAGCCAACTGATGGCTTGTGTCTGTATTATTTGAAAAAAAATCGAGAGAATGTTTTCGTTGGACAAAAAAAATTAGGATGAGTCATCACAAAATTTAAAAAAACGGTTTCCAATCAGAGAAAAGACCAGATTTGGATGAAAAAATACTCAAAAATGATTTTTTTTCCCCCCCCAACAAATATATGGTATACAGGATGATATGTATAAGGATTAACACATAGTTACAGGATAAGGCTGGGAAAATGTATTTTCCATTTCATGAGGACTTCATGACTTACACAGAGTGCAGAAGAAAGGCAGTCTCATAAAAAAATCATCTTTGCAGGTTGCTGAATCATCCTGAAACAGACAGCTGCAGGGTTGTGCTATTAGTGTCTGCGTCAAACTGTGGCTGTGAGGAAGTCTTAAGAATGATATACTGAAATTAAAACTCCCTCTGAAAGGTCACTGTTTCAAAGACCTTTAGCTGAAAGACTCTGGCTCCTCTGTGCTATAATAATGAGTGAAAGTAGAAATGAAGGCTTCATCAACGACATGCAAGTGCAACCCAGAGGTCAGGTTCTTCTTGGGTCAGGCTGTTTTATGTTTCACAGATGACAAACAGGGTTTTTTTTCTTTATTGTCTATATTTATCTTGGGATCTAGCTTGCTTTTACTGTTCCTCACACAAAACATTTCATCAAAACATTTAATTTGGGGCATTTTTACTTTAAATAACAAATGTATCTATTTAAAGCAAAACACAATGCCCACAACTGCAGGGCCTGCTGCCTTCACTTGTATTATTCATCTCTAAATAACTGTCCCTTTGTAGAAAAACAATATATGCATCAACAAGTTTGATTTTTAGACTTTGGTTTTGAAAAAAAAAAAGGCACCCACAAGTCCCTGCAAATCAGCAAATACTGGTGGTCAACCTTTCATTCCTTCAACCAAAAGAAGTGAGCAGAATGCTGCGGCATTCTGCTCTCAAAGGGTGATCTGTCTCAGACTACTAATTACGCGCTACAGTAAGTGGTTACTGCTGAAGTGCTTAGGATTATTTGAAAAAAATCAGATTCTTTTGCAGCCATTTTGGGTAACTCGCTCCCTCCAGGATGAAGTTAAAAATAAATTTTATTAGCTGATTCCCATGCAGAGCATATTTCGTGGATTCAAAGCACCCATGCGCACCGTATATCACCTAATTTGTTTGCCACCGGTGTATGTGCTCGTGACCATGAGCACACAGATGCATGTGCAAAACATTAGGCAAGTCCAAAACACAAGAATGATTGAGTTCTGTGGGCTGCAACTATCTATGAACAAAATCATTTTGAACAATGATGGTTCCAGCTTCTCTGATGCTTCCAGTAGTGTTTGATCATAGAAATACAAGGCCATTTTTTTTGTGACACACAGAAATGGGCGGGGAAACTGTTGTGATATAAACGTATGTAACTTTCTGCTCCTGCAACTGTTTGGCAGTTATACTCCTCAGTTTGGCGGCAGGAAAACACAGGTTAAAAACCACAAGGGCAGGTCAAAGGTAACACTCTGAGCCAATTTGAGTTTGAATAAGTGTCATTCTCAGGAGAACAAATTATGTCATTTTTCATAATTTTGTCCAATGGCAAAAATAAAAAATAAACTGCTTACCTCAGCTTTAAGCCTCACATTAAAATGCACTGCTTTACAGTAAAGATACACGTCTACAGCTTGGTACAAAAAATGTTACTGGTTTCTATTGCTCATTTTCTAGTTCAAAACAAATATAAGGGACTAAATATATGTTACTTATTTAAATTATACTAAGGCTTAAAATTTTACATAGTTATGGACTTGCCTGTCTTGTGTAACAGCTAGCATGCTAGCAAGCCGCTAGCTCTTACTCCGTTATGCTGCAATCGAGGTGACCATAATGGTAAATTCAAGTCTATGAAACATATGTCGACAAAAACCTAATGAGTGAGATCACCATGGCTCTGTCCACTATTTATTTTACAGTCCATTGCCACATCACAAAGTAATTGTGCGCCCTAAAATAGGTGACTCACAAGGACACAATGAGAAAAGCTTTAAAAAGACCTATGATATGATTCACTTACAGGTCAGCAATGTCAGCATGGTTTTCAAGAGGTGAACAGAGCGATTTTATGTGTCAAAAATATAACTTTGCCATCAAGCAAATCCACACATTACAACAGTTGAATTGAGAAGAACTGGGCAAAGTCTTGTAAATGCTGGTGAATCTAAGTGCAGCACACACTGACGTGGAGCGCTGCAGAATCTGACTCCCGTCAATTAAAAGTGTCCTGTGGAGTTTTTCTGATACATTAAGTTATATTTAGTGTTTGTCACCAAAACACATTGTCTATCAGTGACATCAGACGAAAGCATTGAATGCTTTTCCCGCCTCATGAACCAACTGAAAGCCAATTTTTGAAGTATTTTAAACCTGCACTTTGAGGATGTGCGTCAGTATTGATCTACCTTGTCCACTTGTTTTGCCCAAAAGACCTTCTGTCTCTCTCATTTTGCTCTCAGTGGGTCCATGTCATTCTTAGAGGGGCTTAAACACATACAGGTACAGCTCCCTCTTAATTTACTTAACAGACCATCAGTGGGCCTGAGGGGGATAATACAGCTCAACATAGTCAGGCTTTCTTTGCTTAAGCTGGCTCAACAAAAACTAATGGGCATCACTGCATGCCTTCATTATTCTTTTGGTGTATGGAAGATAAGCTGTGTTAAACTTTAAAGGAGCTATACACAAAATTGATTCACTACTAGTGGTAGTTAGCTACTATAGTAGGTCGTTAGCTCTGCAGTCCTCAACATCTACTTGGTGACAATGTGATGTTTCAAGCCATAATTGTCTCTTTCTACAAAACATGGTGCGTCGGAATCTCAGTCACAACACAATACAACAACGATGATATAATTATTGAGCTGTTCATGACATTAACCAAGCCACTCATTCACGCTAACTCCAGCTGGGCCTGTAGCCTCAGCCCCACTATCAGTTAACGTTGGTTCAGCTGTCCCCTGCAGGGACAATGTGACGTTATTTCAAACGAAAAAATGGCTAATTGTCTCTTTCCGTGATGCACAGTGGGTCAGAATCTCAACCACAACGCAATATAAGAGCATTTATGTGATTTTGAACAGCCTCTGATGTTAGCCTTCTCACTCGTCGATTAGCTGTGCTTGAATTAAATATAAAAAAATACTCCTTACTTGCTGTGGCATTTTATAAAGGTGGTGCGGACCAACAGTTCTAAAGGGAGGGGCATTTGCATGAATTAACATGAACATGTGGCCGTCCTACCAAAACAAAGAAACTTAGAAGCTCCAGAACAATTAACAGAGAGGTCGTGTGATATCATTCTCCATTCTAGATGTCAGTACGCTGCTAGTTCTTTACATAACAAATAACAAAATAACAAATATGTTATTCCTGCAATTTAATAGGCTAAATCATGTATCTAGCTCATTAAGTAATAATAGTACCTGAGACATTGGGTAAAAAGAGAGAAAGAAGATGGTGCTGGCAGCTCCCCGCAACAATTGCTTGTTCAGGGTGTTTTTAAATGGATTGCTGGTAAAAATTTGTAGTGGCTATCACGTGAGGAAAGTCTGGTTTTGCCTGAGCAGATAGCACATATCCTTATTGCCCTCACGGAATTACCTGTAAAAATCCTTAAAATGTTTTTTCTGCTGAATCCACTTTATGTAGTTCTTGTGAATTATTTTGTAGGTTGAGATCATTGACAAAGAGGCATGGTCTATAAACTCAGTGATGGCTTTCTGGGTACATTTATCTTAATCTTTAGTATGCTGAAAGTATCAATGAAAGGCTTGTGGTATTCAGCACATATGCTCAACTCCTTCAGGTGACCTCAAATATTTAAAGTAATTCAGGAGCTTCCCTCGCTGATTTATTTCGCAGGGAGATGAAAATGTGCAGCCTGTGGCCTTCACCTCTAAGCCTCCAAACATGCACATTTTAAGAAATTGTTCTTTTCTAGTAGTCCTGCGTCTGTCTTTTAAGTGAGCCTTGCCAGGAATGAACAGTGGTAGTACAAGAAAAACTTAAAGAAACAATGTTGTACACTTGTTGCCACGATGCAAAAAGTCCAGTTTATTCTGTCCTGTTTTCGACATATGACCTCTTCCACTGGACCCCATGAAAAAAAAATTGTACAGTAGTCAATGAATAGAGACAAATTGTTTGATTTGATTTAAATTGTGCCCCCATTCTCAGATATGATGTGATATTTTTAAAACAGTTAAGTACAACTTAGTTTTTGTGAAACTGTTCAGTGAATTATGTCTCTCATCTCGCACAATATCACAAGTAACATGATTATAACTGCAGCACAGTTTCTTTTGTTACTTCAGAATAAGGAA
>JAQLOL010014020.1:0-13292 GCA_029783665.1 Naso thynnoides
TTTTGTAAAGCACTATGGGTTGCATTTCTTTTATGTATGAATAGTGCTATATAAATAAAGTTTGATTGATTGACTGAACCTGACAGCAGAGCTAGACCAAGTTCAGCGTCTGCTAGAGAGAAAGAAAGCACAGGGACATGTAGTGAATGACACTGTGGGATTTCTCGCTTTAATGCAACCTTACTGGGATGCTTTTGAGGATTTATACAGACTCATCTGTATTTCACTGACCCTGCCCGTGACCTCTGCTTCGTGTGAACGGAGTTTCTCCTGCCTCCGTCGGATCAAGAACTATCTACGGAACAGCAGTGGTGATGCCCGAAACAGCAACTTGGCGCTGTTGTCCATCAATAAACAACGGACCAAGACTTTGGATGTTCAGCGCATCATCGACACCTTTGCCTCCAATCACAAAAACCGGCGGATTGTACTCATTTGAAAATCTCAACCTGGTGAGTTTTAATATTGTTTTTATTGTTTTTGGAAACTTTGCTGATTTTGTTATTGCGTATTGCCTGTTGCCTGTTTCATACTCATCCTTGCTGCGGTCTTGTTGCCTAATTAGCATATTTAATTTGTTGGAGACGTGTTTTGACTCTTGTCTGTTGCGTGGTAGACTATATGGCTTTAGGATAATGTATTTGTTTGCCATTCTCTCTCTCTCTCTCTCTGATCATGCTGATGAGTGATGGATGGCATGCTCACTAGAATACATTAGGCTGTGGCAATCCAGGTACAACTGGTTAATACAGGTGCTATTCTGGTTTCGAATCAGCATCAGCTGGCCAACCAATTGGAGGAGATAGGCACCGCCCTGGCTGCTGAGGTGTAGCAGTCTTTCTCAATCCTAGCTAAACTGAGGAAAGAGCAGGCAGTGGCAACTAGAAGGGATTCCTCAGGATGGTGAGGCACCACCTTCAAGTGATTTAAGGGTCCGTTTGAAGGCTAACAAGCATGGTAGACCTAAATGCTGTCAGCAGAGTAGACAGGATGTGTGCCAGGAGCCCTCCAAAGCCCTTTTTTCAGTCCTGACAGTTCTCAGAAACCAGCCTCCCCTTGGTGCCTTTTCTTAGAACTCTGCAATGCAAAATGTTGACTGTGCCGAGGGTTTGACAAGCCATCCGTCAAGATGACTTTGCCATGATTGACCTGGAGGATGCATACTTTTAGACACTAATATGGGAGGGTCACAGACGCTACCTCACATTTGGGTTTGACAGCAGAATCTTCAAGTTCTGTGTCCTCCAATTTAGCAGCCAGCCTGCAGCAGTCCAGTAAGTCACACGTAAGTGTGATACCGGCCTGAAATTCAAACTTATGCGTCTCATTGGTCAAGACCTGTCCGGATCCCAGGTGATGCTGACCGGAATCCCCATTAATTGTCACTGCACTGCACCACTCCCCGCAATCCCCGTGTGACGAGTTGCTGAGAGGAGCTACCGCTTCGTGCAGCAGTTACCGTAAGGGAGCGACAAATTAAACTTTTCGATTTCTTCGAACCTAGGCCGCAGTTCTTAACTTGTTGGATGAGTAAAAGGCTACTGGAAGTGTTTCTTTTTTTGGAACGCTTTTAGATCCCGTGGAGAACACTGAGCAACCCAGCCGTTCCCTTTTTACCTGCAGAGGTGAAGAGCACCTTTTCTCCCGAAGAGGACGGACTCGTCGAGGCCCCGCTTCTTCACTGGAGTCAACTCTGCTGTTCCTTCGCTGCCGCACTGAGGATAGCTAAATTCATCCGCTGTAGGACGCTACAGCAGCCCCGCACGCCATCGAATCAACAGATCAATGAAGGCGCCAGGAAGCATGCTACCCACTTCATAGGAACTGAAAGTAAGAGAGCTTTTGTCTGAGCAGAGATTTTTGTTAGCGTGAAAGCTATTTACTGTGTGTTTTGAGGACTAATGCGTCCTACCCTAACCTACTTACCCTAACCCTAACCCTATGCTTTGCCATTGTGCTGTTGTTGCTTGTAACTTGAGGTTACTGTTGCTTTGTTATTCACTTGGTGGATAATCCTTTTAATTTGTGTCATCGTGTGTCGTTCACAATACTTCGCGTTTCTAACTAAGAGACCAGCGAAAGGTAGATGAGCCTTTGAGGTGTAGAAAACGAATATTGTGTCCATCCACGACTTAGAGTACCTCACGCTGTTTTCAAGCATAAGTTCTTTCTCTTTTTCCTCTCTCCCTCTGTTACTAACCAACCCCCACACACACACCTGTACACGCACACTTACATGCTGCCTTCAAAGGCACATCTGAAACACACACATCACTCGCTGGGTTCCTCTTAGGAGAGCTAGTAGTCATACCTAAGCGCCTTTGGTTAATATAAGTGTTCATCTAGAGCATTCAGTGTGTACAGTCTTGCTGTTCGCCATTGTGTGTGCTTTAAAAGAATACGTTGAGCCAGCGGAGCTGCAATCATTGTCTCGCTCAAATCTAGAGCGGTCACCTCCCGCGACTACACTGACCAGACGTATCCACGTCTGCCATCTTAGACGTAGGGCTACGTGGTCTCAAGGAGACCCGTCGCCATCTTCTCTCTCTCTCGCTCTCTCTCTCTCTTGCACACACACACATACACCTGCATTGTGTTTTTTGAGTGTGTCATTTGCTAATTTTGTGTTTAATTTAGTAGTAGTTTAGAGAAGTATTCATTTACTTGAAATATTGATTTGTAAATGAGTACAATTAGAAATAAACATCCGTTAGCTGAATCAGAACAGTCCCTTGTGGTTATTTGTGCATGATTTGCTGTAACATTTGCTGATTGATATGTTCAGTGCTCAATCTCATGCCTTTTTATCCGTTTCATTGTTTAATATTTGACAATTAATATTAACGAAATTAGGCAATTTGAGACTGATAGTTTGGTCATTGATCCCTGATTTCAGGGTGATGCCCCACAATTATTAATTAAATAATAATAAATAATTTTTTAATTAATAATTTCAAGTCTTTATCAGTAACTTTTGTGATTAAATGTCAATAAACAAACCTTCTTGAAGTGATTCCCAACACCGCTCATATCTGATGGATTCATGGGTCTGGCCTTTTCTAGAACAATTTCAGTCTGGGATTGGTGCTTAAAAGGGGCATTCCCGTTTTTTGACACCTGGACCTTATTTATAGGAATAAATTCTCTCATATACTCACCCAGACAATGTTGGTGCAGCTTGGAGTCCTTTGGACACTATTTAGATCCATCCGATATCTTCGTATCCATATGATAGTAGCACACAGGGTCACGAAAATGCAGCCTCTAAATAAGACATTATGTGCTGCGAAACTCGCTCATTTCACCTACATTTTGTCATGAATCACCAGTGTTATCACCATGTCAGCTCAACTTCCTTGTTATGGTCATCTGGGGCTTTTTTCAGTGGTATAAGGATTTCATGATGTCACAGATATGCGCCGCAAAAGCTCAGCTGATTTAGTCCATGCGGTTTTACGCTCGGACATCCATCATACTCAAAGTCGTCGTCCGACACCTCTACATCGGATAAATATTCTGCCACGTTGCACAAAAATAGCCGACCATAACAAAGTAAAACAGTGGAGACGTAACATCGTATATGATTTTAACTATCCTTGTCATAAGGCTTAATGTGCAAAAAACCAAACTTCTCCTGTAACATCCTCATAAAGAGAAAACTCATCATTTGAGAACGATCCTTACTGGGCTTAGGATGCAGAGAAATAGTTGCTTGGCGTTTACTCAATGGCATAGATTACTTATTTAATAAATCAGTAAATAATAAAGTAAGAAGCTGAAATACATTAAATTGGAAGCATATTTATGTAATTTCTTTACAGAGCGTCATCATTCATCAGTGTGGATGCTCACATCATCATCGTTGTGGTTATCAGGGCTTTGTATTGGCAAGAATCTGGTGATATGATAAGTCGCACGTAACAGAGGTTACGATACGATATAATACGATATATGGCAATACTGGAAGCTTTTTTAAAATCTTATTTTAGGAAAATGTTTGCTGTATAAACACGACAATATCCATAACGTCTGAGTTTAAAAAATGGGTTTTTTGTGCAGTCTGAACATGATAGCAATATTTTTTGTGCAGTGGTCAGGGATTTTAATAAAACTAAAATTAACCACTTCCACAAATCTTTGCATTAAAACTATAATTTAAAAATTGATACATGACACCCTAATGGTTATAGTTGTAGCTATAGTGGTTGTTGGCCTGGGATCAGCCTTTTGTAGGCGGGGCATGGCCACTCCTGTACGGAGAGGTTGCAGACAGTGGGTCAGTGTAACAGCCGTGCATGGCGGTGTCGACGGACAGCAGACACAAAGCGAGTGTAGCAGGATGTGGTGATTGCTCACCGGCCCGGCCCACCAGGAATCATCCAGACTCCTGGCCTGCTTGATGGCGTTTAACCCTCTAAGGTCTTTGCAATTTTTTACTGTTTATAGAGCGTCTGGACTTTTTGTGCAAAAATGCATGTGAAACCTCAACCCTGTAATGCATAATCATAAAATATGCTTAATCATTTCAGGCCAAGCTCGGCTATTAGAATATGTTGGCTGCAGGGATGTCACTCGAATGTGTAAATAGTAATATGACTAAAAAAAATGGAAGTAAAAGAATTTCTTACAAAAGAAAATACAATAAAATGTGGATGAACATTTTTTCAGGTGTTCTATTCAGGTAAGAACAAAGAAATCAGCTCAAAAACACATACAGCTTTTTAGCTTCGCCGTAAAAGAAGGTTTGAAGCCTCCCGGACCTGAACTGGGAGCTGGTTCCAGAGAAGCGCGACCAAGCTGGGTTATTAAAATATCTTTGTAATATACGAGTGTCATTTGAATGTATAAACAGTGCTATAACCAGTAAGACAAAAGAAAAACAAAACAGAGATGGAATTAAAAGAATTTATTCAACAATATAAAGATAAAAATAGGCTACAGTAGGTATTTTAAAAAACGTTATTTTATTTTGGTAGGCAGGAAGTGGAAGCAGTAGGAGCATTGCATTTCCATGCATTTCTAGCTGTTTTTGATGTGGAAAACCACTTAAAAAATTACAGAGGACCTTCACTGTGGAATTTATCACACTGTATTTACATTATGAAGACTGAATAGAGATGTTACTCAGCCTGTGAAAGACATACGATGATGATCAAGGGCTCATCTGAATGGCCCAGCTGTTAGCTTTCAGCTACAAAAAACAAGTAGGTCGCTATCTTTCTTCTATCAAAAGTTATTTAGTGTTTTGTAAATGATGTATTTCCGACACGCCGGCCTGTCATCCGACCTCAAGCTTGCTGCTAGCAGTATGCAGCCTCTATCTAGTAGGCCAGGAGGTGAAAATAAGCTCAAAATTAACAAATTTGGAATGTAAGTTCTATTTTACCTTGGCTCTCCTCCGTCCCTTCAACAGGCTGAACCGCTATAACACAGAACATACATCTCACCTCTGCAGTGTGAGTTTCATTTAGTTTTCTCTTGCTGTTGTTCTCCACTCCTGACCAAACAATCTCTGCCTATTTTTCTCTCTTCACACGTGGCCTTTTTGTTTGTTCTCAGTTCCATGTTTTTGCCAATATCCTGGTGGGAAGCCCCGAGGCATCACTAAACAAGTAGAGAGAGAATGTTAAACTGAAGTAGCGTTTTTTTGTGTGTGTGTGTATTTGTGTAGATTAGCAGTGCAAAAAAAACCCCAACATAAATAAAACATGCTCACCTGATCGAGTTGCAGCTGGCGTTTGGCTTTACACAGAAAAGACGGTTTCCATTGGAGATGCCTCTGAACTTGGAGCCAGGCGTCTCGTGCTGCCCGTGACCTCTCACAGGACGCTTTGTGTTGGGAGGCTAATGTTGTAACCACTAAGCACCACCTGTTAGAACTGTGGCTGCTGCTGTGGGTGAGCTGTTTATCAGGCCATTAAAACTGCTCTTCTTTGTAGCCTCAACAACAAATGTGATATTAATTCCGTTAGGAGTGACTGCTTAGGCTAATTAAAGATTCAGTGTCCATAGTGGGGGGGGACCAAAGGCTCATTTTAATTGATGTTAATCTGTCAAGGTGCAACATCCAAGAACTCTGGGGGTTTTAAAGGCAGCCCCTGTTATATCCCTCTCCTCCTCTCTATATATCGTCATCCTGACTCTTGAGATACAACTATCGAACTGCTGGTGCCAAATATCCACATTTTAATTCAAATAATGTGTCGCTGTGAACAGATTTCCCTGCCACTGTGACTCACCAGTGTCACTGCTTCATGGTGGCCTTATGAAATATGGGTAACGTGAACAGAAAACATTAGGTCAAAGAAAAAGTTGACAGCTGGAAAATGACGATTCATGTCTGTAGTGTCGGCATCTGTTATTCCTCCGTTAGGCAGATTTCGTGCTGTATCATCATGTGATTGTCTGCAATGTGTCAATTTTCGCAGAATCATCGTATCGTGATTTTATCGTTATCGTGGGCCACGTATCACATATCGTAGCGTGAGTTATCCTTTTCGTGAGAAAGTAAAGTTATCCTGCAAAAAAGTATTGTTGGTTATTGTTTTTGTCTTTTAAACCATCTTTGATCCACAATCTCTTTGTCAAAGGAAACTTGGCTAAGTTAGCAGCTCAAAAAGTTACAAACAATAAACAACAAGAGAAACACAGAACAAGGGAAGTACACAGTAAAATTTAAATACATCATCACTGTCACTTTATGATGCAAATCATCCTAAGTTATGAAAATAATGCACGAAATGAAGGTTCACACTGCAGCCAAACACTATGAAATAACTCTCCAGGCCAGAAGACAAAAGCAGCGTCTCAGGTTTAGTCTGTGGTTTCAGCAGACGGTGACATTTTTTTCTGTATTCTCGTGAACTGTTCCACACTGCTGTAAAGTCACAGTCCATAAAACTGATCATGTGATGAGGCGGACTTTAAAAAGGACCTCTTGTAGAGGACTGAGCAGACTTGGTGGAGGTACTTTATGAACTGTTTTTGTATAAGAGTGAGAAAATAATTTTTGGCACACTTACAAACTGATATAATTCAACAGTTTTCACCCTGATTTCACAGTGGGGAACAAAAATATATATTACACACTAAAATACTTCTGCCATTTTTGAATCACCCCAAACTGTATTGACGAGTCAGTCAGGAGCGGCAGAGCAGCAGCTTCTCTCTTCATCCCAGCTGAGAAAGGAAGACATGCAGAGATAAATGCATGTCGCTATAAATGTGACGAGACTCAGAGCGAAGAGGTGATAATGTGGGAATGAGAGAAAAACACGAATGTTGAATATGATGCGTATACCTCGCAGCCACAGTGCACGTGTGCCTTATGCAACGTGTTCAAGCCAAGAGTTGGGGGTGGAAGAGCTTTGAAGGTGATCCAAAGAGGGGAAGAGGATTGACTTTGCTCTCCAGTGAAGAACACAGATGACATTCCCAGCACACTGCACATCACGCTGCAGTGCTGTGTGTCACCCACACATGAAGAGAGTTTAACCATCTCGCCTTTCCTTCGCTTTTTCTCTTTTCCTGCATTCTGCTATTGTACACCTGAATTCCCTTTTCGAATTACATTCCCCTTCTCTCCACGATGCAACGTTAATGCAGATGTCTGTGTAACGTTAACCTACAGAAAATAGAGCTATTACTGCCAAACAACTGGCTGATAACTTCTTTCTCAGTCGCATATAAACACGTGACCTCATCACCATCCATCCTGCCGTCTCTCTTTCACTCACTTCTAAACAAATGCACGCGTTGCCGGTGTTGTGCCGAGTTCTGCCTGCCTGGCACGCGCTACCAAAGATCTTTACCACAGTATGGTCGTGCACTGCAAAACAGGGACAACCTGCTGCAAATATTTGAAACACATGCTGGTTCCACACATGCAGCGTTTCCTACCACTGCTCTGAATGCTCAGACTGGTTCGCGGTAAGCAATTTTTTATGTTTTGTGTTCTTAGTGTTGATTAATGTTAAATTAATTTGAGCCGTGAGTGAGCTGGTCACTACTGCGAAAAGAACCCTGACAGGGTGATGCTGGACCCCGACATGATCATGGCTGTTTACTATACAAATCAATAATATGACTAAAAATATTAATTTAATTATTATTTTATTGATTTAAAAAATTGCGTTATGTCTTGACTGCTTGCATAGCAACGCAGTGTTAACGTTGCTGTTTTCCCCATTTAGGAAACGGGGCTGAAGTTGTTGCTGCTTCACTTTACCAGCAGAAGTCAAACAGGGCACGGGAGACTCCACTGTGGCCTCGAGAAGCTGCGGTCCTCACTCACCTACAGCGTAACTCGGCTCTGTCCAACGAAACGACCGCTTAACTGCTAAACTAACCGCTAACTGCCTGCTCTCTTCCAGTCGCTCCACACACGCAAAACTTACCTGTCTCTCACCTTTGCTTAACCCCACCCTCTCAAAGAAGCCACACTTCTCTTGCAACAGTCGGCTACGGGCTCTGTCCTTAAAGAATAAACTCACAAACCAGCAGACGTGCCTGAAACTGTGACATTGATTAATGCATTGAAAACATGCCATCCTCAGTCTGTCGCCTCACCTTTTCACAAAGCACAGTGAACGCATGATTGACACACAGACACTGAACTTCTTTCCACGGGTCGATGTGACAGGCAGTGAACCCCTGGATGAACCGGGTCCGAACAGCGTTCCTAACAACAGTCTGTTATTCAGCAATAACAGACCTTAGAATGCCATGATTGACCAATCAGAGTCGAGTATTCAACAAAGCCATGTAATAATGTGATAGATGTTTTTCTCCGAAAACGAGCGGTGTAAAACCTAAAAGGTACACTCTCCCTGCTCTGAAACATTAAGGATTAACATCCATTTATCGTTCATGTTAGATAGGCTGTCTATACATTTTAAATAGATTGTTGAAAATATGGTACAGACACTTTTTAATTCTTGGCCCACATCCAAACTGCCCTGGACTTTACTGTGAAGACGTAAAATACAAACCACATGTGAAATTTATGGTTTCAAGTGCATTATAAGAAAATTAGAAAATTCCAGAGTTTTTTGGAGTTTGATTATCTGAACATTTGCAAATCTTAAATAAATGAATTAAAAAAGTGTGATGAAGTTAAAGACGCCCACAAAAATCTGAATGTTTGGGATGCTCTGTCTGGAAAGGTTCGTGAGATAACTTACAGTATGATTTGACTCTAAGTAAATCAAACTGAACTGACTTTTAGTCCCAGCTTTCCAGTTTTTTACTGGAACTGGCTGTTCCCTCACTGCTGCTTCTTCTTCCACCAACACAGCACATACCGCTGTGTCTCAGACAGAGGCCAGAGCGTGACAGTCAGCACAGGAGGAGGGGCAAAACAACAATAGTGTTTCCATGGGAACAAACCTTTAAAGGGATCAATATACGTGTGTGTGTGTGTGTGTGTTGCCACAGATCAGCAGGTAGTAATGATAGTAATCGCAGCTGTTTGATCCTCCTGTTACATAACAAGGAAATACAAATAAAAGTCCCACAATGGTCTCAAATCACAAGTCACACTGATGTGCAAAAATATCTAAACTTACTTGAATTTACTGAGAAGTCATAGTTCTATCTCACACAGGCTCTGCCCTCCAATGGACTCCATACTCAGGTTACCTGCTCAAACAGCATGAACGTATGTGCTGCAGGCAAATCAGGACATGCTCAGCAAATACGTGTGTCCCACATGAAATGCCATCTTTTTCACTCAGGGACAATGAATTTGCCTGACCTGCTTCCTGCACTGATGGAGTTAGCACTGCAGGACTTTGGAGACTTTAGACTATTTCACTACAAAACTTTGTCACGGGAAACACAGGTTAAGGCGAAAAGATAAGTAATTTATTCTACAGCCAAGCTTAACCAACCCAGAGAAACGAAGAAAACCAATGAGGTGTGAGCGTCAGTAAGGTCAGTGGTGAAGGCGTCTGTGTTGCATGAGTGTAAAATGTAGTGTGGAGAAAACCGGCAACACGCTGGAGCCAAGTCTGGTGGAAGAGAGCGCTCTGCGAGGACGGCGGTGCTTTTAAAGGGGCGGAGACACCGGGCCCAAGTGTCTCCATTAATGACGTTGCACCGCCTGTCGGAGCCAGCTGCGGCCTATGGATGGAGCAAAGTAAATACAGGCAGCGGAATGCTAAGAGCACATCAGGGGCCGTCACAACTGTTTTTGGTGTATCAACTACTTGTGAGTGATTGACCATAAAGCCCTCGCTTAGCTGTATTAATTAAAGAATAGATTTTTTTGGTAGCACTTACTTAAAGCAAAACTATGCAACCTTGACAGCACCCTTGCTTCCAAAATGAAACTTAAGGATGCACGTTAATACATCACACAAAGCAGCAACGTAAGTAAAACGTTTTGAAACTGTCTCTCCATAGACCGCCAGCGAACACATCAGTCTGAGAGGCTCTAAGCCGAACACACTGAAATGTTAAACAGTCACTGCTGTGTGAAGTGCACAGTGACTCGACACCTTCTCCTGTGAAAAAAACACGGGCATCAACTTTCACAGTTGACGACGACATCTGGCTGATGTCTGAGGCATCAGCATGCGGAAACTTCTGCCACCATCAATGCAACTCGCCATTCCTAAAATGAGGCCGTTGGCAGCTGAAGGAGTTTAAGACCAGTTTATGTGTCGTCGCTCCATACATTCATTTCATGTCGTGTCCTTGTTGATATTGAGTTGTTTGTGTCAAAAATGGTTACTGTGGAGAGGACTGAAACCTTTCACCGTAGTATGAAATGAAAACATCTCACTACTGTTTTCAACAAAGTTAACAAACATCCCATGAATTTTATGTATCGAACAAACTGGACTTTGGCCTCAAACGTGCTTGATGGATTGCTCCGTGTGAGTGGGCCTGACACGTCAGAATAAAACCCTTTTGAAGTGGATTTTTTTCTTTGAAGATGCAACCTCACAGCTCTGTTTCTTCCTAATTTTTCAGTGTCTTAGTGTCTCTCAATGTCAGGAAACACATTTTCATCTCAGCCACGGATAAAGATGTCCCACTGAGCAGCAGCAGATTTCCAGTGTGATGCCTGTTGGTTGTGACAGCTGTGAGAGTCGCACTGATCACTGACCGTCACTTGGCACATAAGCGAAGCCACAGGTCTCGTGACATGTTAACCTGAGATAAAACAAGGTTTGGACTTTTGCCCATATGTTTTTGTGGGCTGCCCTCTATAGCCACTTACTGTTTTCTTTTGGTGCCGCCATCATTATTTTTCTCTCCCCCTTTTTCCTGATCATATTGTCTGTCTGCCAACACACTGTGAATACAGAAGTGAAGTTTCTGAATGTTGTCTGTTGCTTTTCTCGGTCTGTTCAGAGGTTAGGAATGGAGGATTGTGCCTTCAGAGATTTCCACTTAGACGCAGCATGGGATAAAATGAAACTCTGGTCAATAAAGTGGACAGCCATGTTCACCAAATTGGGATGCTGGGGACAGACCCTTTGACTGTCAGGCACAGTGTAAGGAGCTGTTTGATTGTTACATGTGAAATGTAATAAGACATATGGCGATCCAGAGCCATATTCTACCTAACTGTCCGCTCTCTCTGTGCTGCTCTTTGTCTCTGTCCTGTTAGAATGTGTTACAGATTGCTGTGGGTGGATGTGTTGCATAGTGTGAGAGCAAGGATGAAAAAACAGGCACGCATTTGTTTGTCCGTGTTTGTGTGTTTACTGTATTTTACCCAAACTCTGAAATGGGGTGCAGTCGATTGGTAACAACAAAACAAACAAACAAACAAACAAAATAAGGGAGTTACTGGTAAATGTTGTATGTGTATAAATTAATTCATTAAGCTTAAAAGTTGCTATATATTCAATGTATGGAGCGTTAGATATTTATTTGGGGGAGAGGCTGGTTGAAAAAGGCAGGAGGGTACCAGGGAGGGCGACTTATTTTATTGGGGAATGTGGAGAGGGCATATAAAGTTTTATGTGTGTGTGTGTGAGTGTGTGTGTGTGTGTGTGTGCTGGTGCTGGCAGATGTGCTGCAGGCTACAGGAACACCCGAGGACAGCGACACTATCCACATGGATTTTTGTTTTCGTCAGCTCCGTTCTCAAACTAACTGCGTGCCTCAACAGAGCCTCAGCCTGCTCCACGTAGCTGACGCTCGGGTCCGGGTCGTGCAGTGGCAGAAGGACTCCTACTAAAAATCCTTTTCTTCCCTGCGTGTAGTTATCACAAAAATACAGCACTTGCTGTTCCACCAAGGTTGTTACAACTTGCATTTCATTTAATGTTGCGTAGTTTTTAATGATGAGGAGTTTTGGTCAGCCAGAGACTAAAAATGACTCTTTAAGCAAAGATGGCGCTGGCCTTTAGTGAGTCACTGTAGAGTTTTAATCCCAGCATGCCCTGGGGCATTGTGTTTTAATTTTGAGACTATGCGCCAAGAAACAAACTGTGTTCTAAGTAATAAGTGTTTGTGTTGTGCACAATTGGACCTAATGTTCAGTCCACGTGTTTATGTTTATGTTACACTTTGCTCCGTGTGTTAAGTTAGTCTCACAGTTTATAGTGACGTTCTGTCGGACTCTGAAAATGTGTTCAATGCAAATGGTGAGCTCAAACGCAGTTCCTGATTCAAGGCATAAGTACTGCCTGTTCCATAACATATTAGATAGAAATGCTTTTTAATATTACAATTATAGATTAAAAAGCAATACAAAAAATAATTTGTGTTTGGGGCAAGGCAGGGAGAAAACAGTTTAAATATTCGGGAGGGCAGCTAGTCTTTTACAGATGACATCTCCAATGGATCCACACCAGTCCAGTTCAGAACAGGCAGTTTGTCTTAAGTATTTAAAGCCTCTACGTTCTAAAATTACCTTTGTGATCAAACATAAAAGTAGAATTAACAATATTGAAATCGCAATTGCCAGGAATGAATGTTGACGTTGTACAGTTCTGCAAACCACCAATATGTTCAAACCTTCCGTTTCATAATGTTTTTAAATCTGAGATTTGGTCTGGCACAAAAATCACTTGGTAGGGTGAGAAAAAGATACCGCTGATCGTGCGTCATCTGAATATTGCCAAATCTGCTTTGCTTCTTTAGGGATTGAGATTTGACGGAGGAGAATGCATCAGAGAAGAAATTGCTTTGAAGTATTTTGACTGATTTCTTGGCTGAAATAGAGCCTGTTTCACAGTTGAGCCTGTGAGATGTTTATGAAAGAGAGAAATAAGAGAATGATGTGCAGGAAGAGAAAAAGTTGGCTGGGACCAGATTCTCCAATGAGTGAG
>JAQLOL010014021.1:0-2500 GCA_029783665.1 Naso thynnoides
CTGAGTATACGCAAATCACTGACCTTTTCCAGTGGGTATACGGCGTATACCTGCGTATCACGTAGACTACACCACTGCTGCAGAGGTAGATGCAAGATGTGTGTCCTGGGCGTTAGGAAGTGAAAACTTATGAGAGAGATGAGCTGGGTGCAGCCAAGAGTACAGGGTGAGCAGAGGTGGGAGAGCAAGAAGGGAAACACTGAGGATTTTACTGCAGTGTGTGGAACAGAAATAATGGGATGTGCAGGATAACAGCCTGGCTCTGGAAAGTGACAAGATCAGTCCTATTTACCCATTAAGTCCCATTTATGCTCTCTTCATGTATGTAATTAAACTTGTCCGTTTCAACTGTCACTGCTCACATGCTTCAACACGTCATTTATGTAACCATTGATTTTACGCAGTAGATCCACAAAATGAGGGTTGAGAGTCAAAAGTTTTTGTTTGAACCTCTGCATATGCTTAAGAAAGACAGTGGAAAAAAGTTCCTGTCAACGTGACAGCAACAACAAATATAGTGATGGTGGAGGAGATTGGTGGAGGCAGCGTTGTAAATGTTGGCGGTCTGTGAGGCCAATAAATACATCACAGAATGTGGACCAACAATTTTATTCCCTTGAGTTCTCACATTTTCTCTTCTCATTTGGCTGTCTCTTGCTTATGTTACACATGAATTATTGTCTGCACTGCCTCCACAATTTCCTGTGGTGGTTGAGGGTATTACTTCATTTTGTCCCCACCTGTAAATGAATGTGCAGAAATACGGACACAATGATCACAGAGTACGCACAAAAGGCCGCATGTAGCTGTATGTGCATGTAATGCTGAGCATAACTGAGCCTGAGTGACGTGTGTGTTGTGTATTTGTTTGTGTCAGAGAGAAAGAGAGAGAGAGGACAAAAACAATTGCAGCTTTGTCATGCGGGTGATGTCATTTTGGCTCTGTGTGGTGTATGTGTCTGTGTTTTTCAAATGAAATTATTGGCTACTGATGCCTCCGTTTCCTGATTCCTCAACAAAACCACAAATAAAGTTACTGCTCTGAAGGAGAAACTTTGACGTCAGGCTGAAAAGCAGAGTTTACAACAGTGTTAGGGGTCCGCATCCACAACTGGAAGAAGAGAAGGGCACTGAGACAACTTTTATGGTATCGATACCAACATGTCTGATGCCTGACCAAAGCACAGTGTAGATTTCAGTGCTTCATTTCAGTGCCACTTAATAAATGTCAATGCCAAGGAGATGTGTCACATTTAACTGTAGAAGCAAGTATGCTGAAATTTCTGCAAAAGATTTGCTGAAGTTGAAGCTGAAGCTGGAGTTGTAGAAGATTTAGTTGAGAGTAGAGGCTAGAGCTGCTAGTGGAAAATGTACTTTATTTTGCTGTGGTTGGGTTAGGTTTTGTTTATTATGTGAATTTGTTTAATACTACTTTGTATTTTAAGAGTTAATGTATTCCTAAATTTAAAGTCCATTTTTGCCTTTGCATTTGAAAATTGTTCTTTAACCTCCTTGACCACCGTCATCTGTGTTTCTTTCAAAAGTATCTGTTAAAGTGATATTTCACTGCAAAATTCCATTTTGTAGATCAGGTACTCAGCCTTAGATATCTTGAAGAATTTTCTTTTTCCTTCATGGTAAACAGGTGATTTCAGAAATGTTGTCAAGTTTGTGATAATGTTTTAGTGTTTTAAGCAGAAGAGATGGCAGAAAGCAGATAAGCAGAAAAAAAAGAGAGAAGAGTTTCTGCAGCTTTTGGCTGAACCATATTTATTCGAGCTGTAGTTCACAGACATTTTAAAATAACTGTAATACGTGACACAAAACATTAGATCAGATGTGTTGGATTTAGGAGCTTCTTAGCTGACATAGAAGTGTTTTGAAAGTATAGAACATATGACAAGATAAAGATGACTTGAACTATATAGACAGATGTAAATAGTTTTGATGCTTTCACAAATGAACCTCAGCAAAAGGGAGCACGCATTTTTAAAATCACCTGTTTACCGTGAAGGAGGGCTGTAAGGAAAAAAAATCTTCAATTCAAGACCTCTAAATGTGAGTAATTGATATACAAAAGACAATTTTGCTGTGAAATACCACTTTAAGGTGCCGGTATTGGATAAAGCTGAAACAATACCTGGTGGAAGATGTACTTGAATCCTTCACTTGAGTGAAAATACTTATACTAAGTGAATGCAAGTAAAAGTCCTGCATTCAAAACCTTAAAATATAAATAGTATAGTGGTATGCAAGTATGCAGGTACTACATGTGGCATGTTCCTGTCAGTGTTTTTCTATCATGATTCTGGATTCATATTCCTGCTGCCTTCATGTGTTTGTTGCATTTTCCTGCTGTAAATGTTGAAGCTTAAACTTGTGAATGACTTTTTATACTGTTAGCTAGTTTCATTCACAGCAATGCATCTTGGTCTGTGAAATCATCTTGTCATGCTTGGAGTGTGGCTGTCCTGTGAGAACCACAGTGGCCTGGTGGTGC
>JAQLOL010014021.1:7500-13269 GCA_029783665.1 Naso thynnoides
AACCCACTACTGTAATCTATTACCATCACCTTCCACTTTCCATACTTATCTAGAACAACCTACCAAGCTGTTGACATATTTTCCAGTGTATCAAACATGAACAACACCGCCATCTTGACCATTACCAACATCATAGTTCCTGTTAGTCATGGATCCCTGTAGGCTAGAGATACCACTGTCAATAGTGATGTTTTATGGGTGCTAAAGTGGGAGCATAATAGTCTTACTGTTGTACTGATAGGCCTGAAGCCCAAGGGGCTTTCACTGTTTTGCCACTGAAGCCAGAATGGTGTGTACTGTGTCTTGACACATGTGTGGCTTGGTTCAAAAGGGGGCCAGTCTCAGAGTTAACCCTGCCCCGCTCATAACATATACAGTAGTGGGATGGTAAACATTTAAACGGTGTATCCTGAACTCCCAAGGTCTGCTGTTGCATTAATAAATTGCATGCACTCTTGATTTTTGCTACTGTCCTGTCAAAGGTCCCTATGCTTAGCCAAGGGCAGCAGAGCTGGAGAGGACAACACTGATATTCATGCAGCTTGTTCTTTTGGAGTCACCATGGGATGCCTCATCCCTCAAATGTCAGTCATTACAGTGTCCTTGGTAGCAGGTGAAATGTGAGGGCACTTGTATCTCTAGAGCTTTATGTTGACTATATCATTCTTCCAGGCAATTAGCAAGGAGAGAAAATGCCTGGTATACAGTACAATCTGAGCCTTTCTGAAACAAAAAGTAGTCTTTCATGTGAAGGAATGGAAAAGTATTGTAGACAAGACAAAATGTGGACTAGACCTTCATAGCTGTTCCAGGCTGTTCCCTTAAGAATGAATGCATGGATAGGAGAAAATACCTAAGTTAACTGGGTTTCACTTTTTTCAGTATTCACCCCATAATATTAGCGCTTAGTATTCTTATTTCCAAATTTTATGTGCCAACTAATATGTTACTGGAGTTTTAGTTGGAATTATGGGGATGTTTTGATCACATATCCTCCTGGTTATGGAGTTATTTTCTTTTCTTTGATCAAGAGCATGGTCTTTCAGTGTGAGAGCATGATTTATTGATTTCACATGCAAATTTTGTAATGCTTTCCCTCAGACTCTGCCCTGGCCCTCAAAAATGTTTCTTCTTGTGCTGAGATTTGCTGTGCTTCTGCACAAACCTTAATGCTCGAATGCGTACATAATACTTGCTTAGAAATATTTTCTTCAACTTGAACTTCAGTTTCTCTCCTCGCATTTGGCCTCCACTGTGTGCTCACGAAACTTTTGCTCTTGCAACTTTTCTCTGCTTTTAAGCTTTTGTGTAACAACCTCTCATTGCAGAGTCATCTGCTCATCTGTAGAGCATCCTGTTCGGGCAGGTACCTGTTTCATCTCATGGTTCATTCACTCCTGCCCCTGGGGCTTTCTTTAATGCCTTTCCCTAGCTTTCTTTACGACTTCTGAAATAAATGGACCATCCATGTACCAACGCCTGTACATTTTCTTTCATAGTTACATGAAATAGTAGTCCTGTAACGTTAACAAACTGCCTTCCGTTACTGAGTTAAACGCCTACTGGCTAGTAGCTAATAATAATATAAGCAGGGCAGCAGCAAGCTGCTGCTTGCTAGACTAGTATACTGATTCTAAATGGGGTATGCCACTTGTCTTAGACCAGCACACACCGTTTCCTGACGCTGTAACAATGTAACCCTGTAAGCTCATAGTGGAACGTATTTCAGCTAACAAGCTAAATTGTAGAACAGCCACAGTAGCCAGTGATGAAACTGTTACTTTATTTCGTTATCAGTTGCAATAAATACATAACAATAATGTCGGACCCCAATGTAACATTATATGTGATGTATAAATTTTTGATTAAGTATTTTAATACAATGATACCTAAATGTAAATGTTAACATTTCAAAGTTTATATGGCAAAACATAAGGCTACAGCACTATTAACCAATAGTAGAGATAATTTCAGCTAACAAGATAAATCTTAGCCTAACTTTAGCCACCGTAACAGTCTGACTCATTGATACCATAATGAATCTCACATTGCATCTACAGACCTAATGCATTGCCACATACCTTTGATTGGGTATCCTTTTTGCTATGATTGTAGCATTCACTGTTTTTATTGGTATACTTCTGATTAGCATATATGTTGGTGTATATGTATTGTTATTCTTGCAACTGTCTGACACAATTTTACTATGACATCATTGACTGTCTATGGTGGCTGTACCACTTCTTGATCTTGGTGCTGCTTGACTTGACTTGTCTGCTGCAACTGTACTGTACAGCTAGTATTAGCTGCTAATGGCTCGGTAGCCAGAGCAGTGTGTTTCATGGCTATGACTTTTGCCTACAGGGTACTTTTAGCTAAAATAAAAGTACGGGCATTGGTATACCGTGATGGTTCATTTACTCCAATAGTCGTAAAGAAGGCTGGGAAAATGCATCAAATAAAGCCCCGGGGGCAGGGGTGGATGAACCATGAGATAAAATGGGTTAAACAGTAACCACCCACACGGCACACTCTAAAGACAAGGGAATGCTCCAACATCGAGGCAGCAATCATTTCATTGGTCAACACTACCCCTGGCATTCTATTGGTTAAGAAAGTTTGACAGGATTGTCTCACAAAAAATCCATGAGCAGAGAAAAGATTTGAGGGCAAAAGTTTCATGAGCGCACAGACAAGCTTGAGAGCAGGGAATTGGTCCAAGCAAGCATTATATATACATTTGAGCATGCAGGTTTGTGCTAAAGTGCAGCAAAACTAAGTGCAAGGAGGAACTTTTTGAGTGCGAGGGCAGGGTTTGAGGAAAAGCATTACAAAATCAAGAAATCATGCTCTCAAATTGACAGACCATGCTCTTGATTATAGACAGGAAAATAACCCCATACCAGGTCTTATGAAGCCATTTCAGGACACATTAATTCCACTGTAGTTTCAAAAGGAAGTAGGAAATGACCATTCACCATTCCTTACAGAGGTTACTATATGGCAAAAGTCTTATTGAAACATACTCCATGTTCTTAAGCCTGGAAAATGCCATTTTTTAACCTTGAGCCACTTCAGCAGTAATAAATCATAGATTTCTTACACAAAACCTTGTGTCTATGATTTAAGATGTGTCATATAACTGGTGGTCACATGTTGTGCACAAACACATATACACGCAGATTTTCGTGACAATAGTTTAGCTAGTCATGCAGCAGGGAACCCAGAATAGCCCCAGTGATCAATCTTCAGTGTTGCCCCTAGTCACAGAGTCAGAAGCTTTAATGTCAAAACTGCCTTAAGCCAACAGATAACCTCTCTGCCAGCAACCTGTCTAAGACGACAGGAGCGGAAATTGACACTCCCCTTGTTAATGAAGGGATAAACAGTCGCGTGTGTGTGTGTGTGTGTGTATGTGTGTGTGTGTTCGCATCCTAGCCTTTGTTTATGCACAGGAAGATGTGTGAGCAGAAAAGCCTGCATGCGTGCTTTATGAACACCGTATGCCTGGGTGTTAAGTGTCGTGTTTGTGTGTGTGCCTGTACAGGTGCATGAGAGTCAGCGTGTGTTTGCTTGCTGTGAGGTGTTAGGTCTTTGGCTGAGCTGCAGCCCTTTGCTGGAAGGGGTTGGATGCCTTCAGTGACCCTGGAGATGAGCGTATGGACCCAGCTTGGGTTGCTCTGTGAGGTGGAAGGACCTCTGGTTTCTGCGACCCCTGTGGAGAGAGCAGCCTGTCAGACAGAAGGCCTGTCAGCTCAGCTGCCCTTCTCATTCACAAATAGTGAACACACACACACACACACACACACACACACACACACACACACACAGTATCCAGTAGCTCTTTTTATACTCATACTCATACTATAAGGTGGCAGATATTATTATTTTTTCAGTCAACTTGGCTTATTTCTTTTAACACTCCAATATATTTTCAAGAGATCGGAAACAGCTCCAAATGATAACATAGCGATTATATATTTCAGACATATTGAGTATTTTACCTTTCAAACCATATAAAAAAAAAATCAGACTCAAAAATTTTCAGCAAACACTTGGAATACGTGTTTACAAGGTGTTAAAACAGCTACCTGCTTCTGCTATTGAAGTATGATAGATGGGAGATTACCAAAAACTAAAGTTGCAGACTGCAAGATCAAAACAATGAGCTGAAAGATGCAGTGGCAGAGTCAGAGTCAGACAGTTTCATATGGGTGGTTAGGCTGAAACCAGTACTTAGTTTATGGTGGCACAGGTTTTTCTGCATTTGACACGGTGCAAAGGTTAGATCATGATGCTGTCTTTGTCTAAATTCATATTAACATTTGCGCTTTAGCACCTCTAATCTCTACTGGTGGAGTATGGTTACTCTGTTCCTGGTCTTACTTTCATCAAACTGATTTTGGCATTGCCAGGGTTTCCCATACATTCACATTTGCGGCCTGCCACAATATCAGCATATGCCACGTATTGATTTTTTATTTTTGGACCTGTACATCCGGTTCTCACTCTCATAAAATCATGACAGTGTTTCCCACATGTAGACTTTAGTTGGGCATGCAACCTGGAAATAATAAGGGCCACTAAAGTATATTTTGTGACCCATTTTAACATTTTCAATTTTTTTGAAATCTGTCCAGGAAAACAACACTGTCCACAATCAGTTAACCGTTGGGACAAGCTCCCCTAACAGTATCCTTCTCTTCTACTGACCGATGCACATGCTTTGAGGAGGAACAAAGAGAGAGAGACAGTAAATGCACTAAGTGTGGAGCAACCTATCCAGTTTAACATAGGCTTACTAATGCTCTTTTTGGGTACCAAGATGGTTTTGATCATATGAGATGCTAACTCGTGTGTTACATGCGAGATTTTATCCTCACCTGTTTGTTTATCTGGAGACTGCAAAGTGGAGACAGAAACTCTTCAACACATTCAAATGATTCATCTTATATTTATTATTAAATGGACTTTATGTAATGAGTATGATTCACGATGAAGTTATTTGCTGTTATCTGCCTCTTTAATTTGCAAAACTGTTTGTTATTGCTGTGCAAATGTTATTTTTCAAAAGCCAAACACCAACAAAAATGGAATGACGCAGAATACTTGTTGGATAAAAATATTTTGTTAATTTTAAAAATAATTAGATCGATCTTTTCAATACTCTGGAGTTATTGGAATTGTTTACTACACCCGTGATGGTGAGCAGTGCCCACAGCACTTTCAGCAGCTTATTAATACAAGGGGACTTTGTGGATGTAATCCTCTTCCCTAAATTTATGGGTGCAAATTTTTTTCCCTTGATATCTTAGTTCTAACAAGATTGATCTAGCAAAGCATTTGTGTTTTCAAGTGTGGTATTTATCTAGTTCTTCGTCCTCTCAGTTCTCATTCATTAGTTCTTGTGTAGTAGTTGTGTAGTAGCTGTTGTTGCTTTGACGTATACTGGTGTTTAAGACTGGACTTATAAAACACTGATTCACAGTAGCTCACAAACAAGCAGAAAGGGTTTTCTTCTTCCTTTCACCAAAGAGAGAGAGAGAGAGGGAAAAATTCCCAGATGAGAAAGTCCTGTGCTCTTCTCCTTTTCTGCACCTACCTTTACACTTGCTATGAATGTCTTTGCTTTGTAGACATTTCTGGCTGCAGTGTTGTTAGTGTGACAAAAAAAGACTGGTCACTGCAGCTGTTTTTGTGCTGTCTTTGTTGTCTTCTTCTCTGGTTTGTGCACTGCATATCATGCGTGACGTACTGTATAATCACAAG
>JAQLOL010014022.1:0-13266 GCA_029783665.1 Naso thynnoides
CGGCCTTGTCCATTGTAGAAATGCATGCAAATAAGTGTATTTACATAGGAAATTAGCATATATGGACATAAAATATAAAAAAAACTTGCAATACAAAACATACTTCTCATGACTTAGGCAAGCAGTTGGGAAAATTTCATGCTGATAGCTGATTGATAAAAATTATTACCCTATTCTTACCTGTAATTTTGTATCATTATGTTGGAATATATCATAAATAATATATTGCATATTTACAATTAACAAATTAGTTTTTAATAATATTTTGATAATAAATACCTTATAAGAACAATAATTAGAGCTAATTTAGCAAATTCACACATAATGTCCTCATAATCAAAATATAACCATTGGTGCATGACGTCCACTACAGTGGACACATACTTTTAGACACATAGCAAAAAAAAACTATTTGACAGATTTTGATTAAACTTTCATAAAATTATTCCTTACTACATACTTAATCAGCAAATATTTTTCATCCCGGCATTTTCCTTGTAGAATAAAAAGGATCTGACAGATATCCCAGAGGACACAGTGCCATGTGCAGTGTTGTCGGCCATCTTGGATTTATGATGCAATATCTCAAGTTATGATTTTTGATAGAGACAGTTATTAAATATACAACACAGAGTGGATTTAAAAGACGCCCCCCTGGTGGTTTGGAGTATGTATTGCAAATCATGTGTTTTTAAACAGTGTTTGAATATGCGTCCACTGTAGTGGACGCCATGCATGAAAGGGTTTTAAGAACCACTGAGGCATCGTACTAAAAGACACATGACTTGAAGATTTAATAATAGTTTTAGTGAGTTGCGTTGATAGACCCTCCTATTTTTCTTGTCTTCTTTCTCTTGTTTCAAAATCCTTAATGCTTATTTGCTGATGCACAAAAGCTGTATGGTTTGTTTTGTTTTTTGTTTTGTTTTTTTGCTTTGCGTAAGTTCTTTTGGGCAACAGAAACAAAAGATACATTTTTTTGTACTATTATTGATGTCCAAAGAGGTGAATTTATAAATTTCTTGGTTCTGTCAAAGATAGTAATATCACTTTTTAAGAAAACACGGAAATAGTCTGTAGTAAGGGTCAACAGTGACTTTTCTGTCTGCAGAAACTTGCCAAGTTCATATTGACAAGACCCTGATGACACTTTTTTTTTACAAATCCTTCATCGAATCAATTCAGACATTTTCCTTTGTCTGTTGGTTTGGCTGTCTGAACATCAAATCTAATAATGTAGTGGAAAAAACACACACAGCAAAATTGCAGGTATCCAGCAGAGAGGCCTGAGGAGCAGAGGAGAAAAGTCCAAGTGACTGGTGGCTCCTCTGGTTGAGACTCAGATGAAGAAGAATGCTTGAACAGTTGTGTGTTATAATATTTAATGTTTTTACATTATGTATTTGTTTAAACAATATAAATGATGGTAGTATAAGGTTGTGAGGTTCAGCATAATTGAATAACTGCTTACCCATGAACACATGGTAACCACATTTAGTGCTCCGTGAAAAACATAGCGTTTGTAGTCAAAGGACATTCTCACAGTTTTTCATGTCTTTACATAATCTGAACTCTGGTTAGTCTACATTCTGATCAGGTAATCGCTGGTTCCCCTTCACAGACAAAAGGCCAAGTATGAGCTTTACGAAAGCACTGAATCCACTGACACGTAGTTTCTATTTTTAGCACATCGGTGACGCTCAATGCAATCACTCCAATAACCATCTGAGTGAAATCTCTGAAAGGAAGAATAATTACAGTTGTTAGATGACAGTTTGACTAAGTGGAAGACAGTGTCCTCTGTAATGTCACTAGATCTAATGTGTGTGTGGGCTGGGGGAATACATGTTGACTCACTCTGAAGAAAGCTTTTAGTTCAGTATAAAGAGTTCCAAGAGCAACAAGACTGTCAGTTGTCAGTGTCACAACTTCATGTAATGGAATTATTGTATTTGCTGTCTTAACTGACATTAAATATAAAAAAATTTTTTAATAGAATTGTCATAAAGAGAGCAGACCTCTCAAATATCTCAGTTGTGCAATTGCATCATATTTGTTTTTGAACAAAAAACCCCCCATTGCAATGGTTAAACTTAAGACTCAACAGGGTTGGTCATATTGAAAAAGAATTTTGTTTGTTTCAACAGTTGTTGTGAGCTCTGGTGAAATGTTCTTTGACATGTGAAATTGTCCTGAGGCAGTTCAGACACAGCAAAAAAGTCAGGCTACAGACTTTCCTTCTCAATGTCATTCTACTTACAAACCAAAATCCGCTTCAAATATTGAATGGTGGTACCCAAAAAACGATGGATTTTCTTTTACTTTTTTCTTTTGAAAAAAAAAAAAATCAACTGACCATAACTTAAAAAAAAAATATGATCCTCAACTTGAATATGAGTTGAAAAGATTTTTTAAAATAACTAAGTAAATAAATACATAAAAAGTAATTTAAAAGCAATCTGGAAAGTCATTTGATTTGTTATGTTGTATTATTAATATTTTTCTTTGGTGTGAAATTTAATATCTCACTCTGGGAGTTTTGGGATGTTTACCTCTAAGACCACAAACAGGCCACAACCTGTGTGAGTGTTTCTTCTTTTTTCCACTTTAAAAGTAATTGTCAACACTACAGTGCACCCTGTGGATTTTTAGCCTTATGCTGTGTTCTTAACTAACTGCCACAGATTAATGTGGAGTATTCTTAAAACAAGATAGCAAAACCCACAGAATTACACTAAGTCTTACATAACTTTCACTAAATCAAAGGTTGAGAGATATTGCATGTACTTTCAGTTGGTTTAACTATGATGCCAGGATATTAACATGTGTCATCAAAACAAACAGCTTTGTCCTTCATCTCAGATGATATTAGAGCAGGAAGGTTGGCAGTGGTCAAATGCAGAACAAGTATTAAATGATGAATAGTCTTCAGATATTTTGAACTGTAACAATAACTGAACAGGGTGATCATCTATGGGCACAAATTCAAGTTGTGATGTAATGTGAAAGTACCATAGCCTCAGTAATATTTTTGAAATGTTTGAAATTCAGCCAACAGTAAGGATGGGCTACATGTGGTTACAAATCAATTTGAGAAATCAAAAATCAAAATCAAAACTACAAATTGTCTGCCAGCTTTCTTTTTATTGCCAGTCAGAATTCCCATGATGATTCCAATGTGACATTCGCGGTTCATTTCAGAGGAAAGAATTTGTTGGCCTCATCTTCTTCTCTCTCTCTCTTCTTTTTCTTTCTACAAAAACAGACACACACAGAATTATTATTGAAACTCATATTGTAGAAGCGTTATGTGCTTTGACATTTAAATATATTCCAGTTTATTCATTTCTCAAACAAAACCTTCTTTTTCAAGAACTTTTGATCACTTACCACATGACAGAACCATTATGCTGGCACTGGTGCTGCTACCAGGGCTACCACAACCACCACAAAAACTCCAAGTATCAGTAAATCAGCGGTGGTCATCCTCAGACCCCTCATTTTAAAGGCCTTAAAGGACAAAAGTGCCCTAAAAAGGAAAAAGAAGTAGGCATTATTGTAGCAGTAGCCTCTGTCATGGCCTATATTTGATCTAAAACATTTGGTTTAGTGCTTTACTTTCTAATCGTGATGAATTATGGCTAAATGGTTATTAAAGTTCGCTTAATATTCGAATGTTTATACACATTTGATTCATATTTAGTGAAGGACATCAGGGCCTGACAGCAATGTGCACACAAATATTGCCGATTCAGTTACAATTTGACCATCACAGAAAAGAAGGCTGCAACATCAAATTATGCAACGATTATGAAAATGAAAGCCTGCGTGTCATGAGAATATTCCCTGATGCGAATATTCGAACACATTTTTTGGCAGCAGGTCTTTTGTTGGCAACCAGCGCTGCTCGACAAACTCTTACATCACTCTGTAGCCTACACAAAATGACCGACAGCTTAAAGTTACTTACAGGGAGATCCCCATCTTCAGCCACCAATCGCTTTCTTAACGCAGTGTCTCCAACAGCCCGACAGGTCAGGTTCAATGCGACGTTATGTTTTTTGTCGTTTCGGTACTGCGCGTTTAAATAACATGCACCTCGGGTGGGCGCTGCCGTTAGGGTTTGGTGTCTGCATTCGGGCCAGCCTCCGCCTGTGACGCTTCCTGGGAGAATTTCAGTTCCTCCATTATTATTAAAAAAACAAGACTCGAGTGCCCTAAAGTATGTTGTCTGCTTTTCAAGTCTCTGAGAGTTTAGGATGTTTTCCTACTTGAGGAAAAGTGACAGTACCTCAGTAGCCTGTACAATTAGGCTGCACAATACAAATAAAACTGTGAAGAATGAGAGTAGGGTGCCATTTATTTCCCTGTCTGACCTGATGGTATCAATTCACACAGGCACATAAAGGTTTAGGCCCATGGGTTTTTAGCATCAAGTATATTTGTTCTGTATTTATTTTTGCTATATATCCTGTACAACGCTGTGAGTTTGTGCTGGATGTAATGAAAAAAAAAACACTTGTATGCAATGACACCACCTAGTGACAGTCCTGTCCTCTTTACTAAAGCACCCTGTGTTTGTTTTTTGTCCTGTGACAAAAAAAAAAAAAAGCAGCTCCTTTGTTCAAGCAGCTGTTTCTTGGCTCCAGTGAGATGCTGTTTGTCAAAGTGTCCAGAGGTGGTTTTGCTTATGAACAGGTGATAGTTTCCCTCTTGTAGTGTCTTATGAGACTGTAAGCAGCAGGTCATAACGTGTCATTTGTTCTCTATTTTTCAATTCTAGGATAGAATCTTTAGTCTGCTATGATTTCATAAAATCAATTAATTTAATTACATTGAATTTTTAGTTTGCCTTAAAAAATCATTAAATGGTGCCAACCAGTATACTTTTGCATTGCATTTCTTAGTTCCTTAAGGCAACAAAGAAAATGTAACCGACTTTTTATTTTTTTAAATGTAAGTTGAACCTCTACTCCACAGCTCTGATGTGAACTTTGCTATAATTTAATTGCAAAACATAAAAACTTGATAAAATACCCACAAAGTAATCATTTTCAAAAGATTTTATTTTCCAGGAAGAGATTAAAGATGAAATCAGTGGAACTCATAATAATCTTTTAATCAAAAAACATCATCACTTACAAAAAGTATTTTTGTCACAATAGTGACAAAGAGAAGAACCTTCAGTAAGCACCAGCTAATCTTTGCATTTTGGCTTCAAATGTAACAGCACAGCTTCACTTCCATGACCACAGACGTTCTGTCATTTTCTTTTCATTGCAGAGTTCCATTTCCATTTCCATTAAAGCTCGAACTTGTCAGTCTGGCTGACTTTCATTTCTGCAAACAAACAAACAAACAAAAAAAAAGAAACCCAAAAACAAACATTACTGCCACATGAAACTAACATTGTGGAAGTGTAATGTCCTTAAACATTAAGTTGCAATTCATTTTATTTATTTATTTTTTTTAATTTCTCAAACAAAACAAGCTTCTTTTGTAGAGACTGTTGAATCACTTGCCATTAAAGCTATTACAACCACCAGAATTGCTCCAATTATCATTAAAGCTCCGTTGGTTAGAGCCAAACCAGTGATCTCGAAAGATCCTGCACTCACAGCCACTCTCGCCCTGAAGACAAATGAGAAACACTCAGCATCAGAAATGTGACGCAGCATGACTATATTTGCTGTTTTTTGTTCCATGACATTAAACTCAGACATGGTTTCTTTCAGAACATCATCATCATAGTCAATTTCGTATTGATATTCAACCAAATTCCTTCAAAACCAATGATATTCACATCAGCCCCAACTGTAGTTTGTATTTTGGACTTATCAGCAAAAGCTTGCAGTGTTAAGACACTGACATGATTGCAAAGAGCCAATCAGAGCTGATGACGTGGAGTAGCCTACAGAACTAAATTGTGTAACAATTATTCAATCAAATCGTTTACACATTAACATTAGGCTACAATTTCTTTGTTTAAGTATCTTATAAGCACTTCCGGTGGTTTGCCAGACTTTATTAGCGACTCTTGCCAAAAAAAATGTAGCTCATGCAGGCTTTTTTTTAAAACCACTTCACCGCCTATAGCTATCTAACACAAACATAAACTAACACAACCGCTGAAGATTAATTTACTTACGCAGTCAGAGTCATCCTCGATCTCTTATCTCTCTCTTCTCGACCAGAGATTTGCGGGAACTGCGGTACAGAAGCGAAATTATGTCGGTTTAGTTCCTTTACACAGCGGCCCCTCCATTTATAGCAGTCAGTGGAGAGAGAACTTTTTTAAAATACTGTTTGAATAGTTTCTTCAATCAAATACAATATTTGTAAAATTCAGCTATAATTTACAAATCGATAAAAACGCAGTTTGTCGTCCAGACAGACATTAAAGTGCCACGTTGTTAGTAAGAAAATAACTTAGAAAAAACAAAAACAAAACAAAACTAGAGCTAGGCTGAGAAGTAAGTCTCCAAACGTGACGTCACTACTTAGCAACAAAAGAAGAGGAACGTCACTATGACAACTGGCAGAGGCCTATCGTCTTTCCTGTCTTATATATATATATTAGACATCAGTAGTTATATAATAAACTGCGACTCTCCCGACTTTTAAAATTAGCTTTACAATTTACAAACATCATATGTGAGACAGACAGTAAACCACAATTCAAACAGGATTAGAAAAATATTTGTTTCTCACTCCACTGACGACAATATACATATGTTTTATGTGTGTAAATATAGCCCTTCTTTTTAGATGTGTAGCTACTACTTTTTAAGTAGGCTATGGGCAGCCAACCACTTTTTCAAAATGAAGCACTATTGTCTAACTGCAGGCCTCCCTCCTCAGGTCTAGTCACAGATTTGTACGTGTGTTCTTGTTGTATCAGCTAGTGGGGCTGCAGCACATTAGCCTACTCCTCCAGCCCCTCAGCGCCTTTGTCAGTCTGGTTGGTGGAAAAATACCAGCATGCACACTTTCAGTTTCATTTTCACTCATTCAAGCGCCCAAAAAAACAAAACAAAAAAAACCCCTCTACTAAAGTGCACCTTTGGACCATTGTGAGTGTTCTCTTGTTTTGTAAGGCCATATTTGTGAAAACATTTTTTTTATTTATTCAGATTCAGCCCGCTGTAAACAGAAATGGGAATTAATGAAATTTTTCTGCCATTTTCCTTATTGTTGCAGTATTTTGATTCCACCAGTGCTTTTGCAGGTAGTCTCGGAGGAATGAACTGTTGGTCAGGTTTTCTTTACTTTGCTCTTTTTCTTTTCTTGCTCTGGAAAAAAAAGAAGAAAAAGAAGAAGAAACACAAAATATAAGAATAAGTCTGAAGAATTGCTCCCTTTTCTTTCCTGTCTGTCCTGCAAACCACAAAGTATCTTTGTTCTATATTTATTTTGATGTATTTAAGTTTCTGTACACTGCTGTAGGCCTGTACTATGATGAAAAAACAACAACACCTGAATGCAATAATGTCATCTAGTGGCAGCAGCTCTTCCCCCTTTATTTAAAACGACAACAACAAAAACACCTCCCTCAAATGGCATCTTAAGGCCGTTGTTCATTGAAAGTTAAAGGAAAATGGCTGAAGCATTTTTAGCTATAAAGAACAGAATACAATTCTTCAGCACTTGATGTGATATTTAATCTTCCTTTGATAATAAAACCTATCGCGCAGTCACAAAATGCCAACACTGCTTCAGTCAGTGAACATCACATTACTTGTAGTTCACAGCAAACTGTGTTTGTCTGTTGTTTCATTTCCTGATCTGTGAAACCAGCTTGTCTGCTTTCATCTGATTATACAATACATGATTCAGGATTTTATCAGATGACTGATTACCTTTAACAGGTCAGAATGAAAAGTAAAACTACCATATGACCAAATGGTGCCACGCACCCATGAACTTCACCACATCTTGGGAGCTCTGCTCCCTTTATTTAAGCACATTGTGTTTGTTTCTTGTATCTGTCCTGAGAAAAGCCTGTTGTTGTTTCAGGTTGTTGTTATTTGGCTCCAGTGAGATGTTCTTTGTCAAAATGCCGTGAGGCAGCGTTGGTTATGAACAGTTTTCACCCTGAAGTATCTTGGCTGTATCTCTGCAGGTGTTCCTACATTTACTCTAGATAACAACTTAAAGTCTTCCTTATCTGTTTAATATTGCCGGCCAGTAAAACAATTATTGATTGAAATTGAAACTTAAAAAAAGAAAAATTAAACTGATGTAATAATTTAACAAAAATATAGGCTGCAGTGTACTATCTTTTTATTTGTTAGAGTGAACACCATATGTATTTGTCACAATAAAAAAAACGCCTCCCTCAAATGGCACCTTAAGGCCATTGTTAAGTAATGTTACTGAAACTGACTGGTGAGTGTTTTAAGCAAAACAGAATTCAATTCTTCTGCATTTAATGTTATATCTAATCTTCCATTGGTAATAAAACCCATCATGCAGTCACAAAATGCTTATGTGGCTCCAGTGACACGGTCAGTGAGCATAGCTTTACTTACAGTTCTCAGGAAACTGTGTTGGTGTTTCGCTTCATTTGCTGATCTGTGAAACCGGCTTGGGTGTTTTCGTCTGTTCATGCAGTAACTGATTCAGGGTTTCATCAGATGTCTGATTACCTTTAAAAGGAAAGAATGAAAAGTAAAACTACCAAGTGCACTAATTGGGCTAGACACACCTGTAAGCTTTGCCACCTCATCTGGGCAGCTCTGTTCCCTTTACCAAAGCTTGGGTTTGTTTCCTGTATCTGTCCTGAGAAATGTCCAATGTTTGTAAAAATGGTTATTTGCCACCAGTGAAAGACACTCTGAAATTAGACTACATGAAAATATTTCTAAACACAACAGACAAGTTTCCTGAGTGTTCCTTCTTCCTCAACGGTAAATTTCTGAACAGTCTCGCTTAAAAAAGTCTGATTGTCAACACCAAAAATGTCACAACTTAAAAACGTGCCTTAACGATAGAGATGGTCATGATGGGGTAGAATAGCTCTCAGTCAATGAAAGACAGAGAGATGTTGCATCCTGTTCAGTTTGCATGAGTGCATGCTATTGAGGTCAAGGTTCAAATATTAACACAAACAATTTTTGATCTTTATCTCGGAGGGTATTTTCCAAAAAGAGATGGAAGATGGAGTCGTTGGAGAACATTTATTCATAAGACATCTTCACAAACAAATTGTACTTTTGTAATAGATTCTAAAGCATTGACAGAGAGAAAATCATCCGTTAGCCCCAACCCAACTTTGCATTAGCATCAAATGTATCATTATAGCTTCAATCATATGTTCCAAATGTTTAAAATGCAGCCAACAGTGAGAAATCTAGAAACAGTTAGAATAAATGCTGTCATCGTTATTTCAGAAAAAGAGGGTGAAAACCTCTTGAAAACCACAGATGTTCTGACACTTTTTTGTTGTTGTTGTTTGTTTGTTTGTTTTTGTAGAGTTGTGGTTCCGTCGAAGCTTAGGTAATTCCGGAGGAGTTAACATGGCGGTCATTTTTTCCTCTCAGTGCTCTAAATAACAAACAAAAAGCCAAGAGAAACAAAACAGAACTAATTATTGACACTTGAAACAGATACAGTGGTAGTGTAATGTGCTTTGAAACTGAACTTTTACTAGTATGTTTTTGTTTTTTGGGGGGTTTTTTAAGACTAAACAAGGCTATTTTGTAGAGTTTGTTGAAACACTTGCCGTAAGGCACTGAGCTGCCACTGAAGCCACCACAGCAGCGCCAATAATCACAAGAGCAGAATCCGTGGCATCCACTTTCACCTTCACATCAGTGCCTTTAGTAGTCACTTGTCCCTCCCTGTACAGGAATACGAAACTGTCACCATCAGAACTCACTCAGTGCAGCATGACTGTATTTTTTTTTATTTATGCCATGGCATTTGCTTCAGACATTTTTTTAAGGTTAGATTTCCTTGTAACTTCAGTAATCCTTTGACCTGTCATCTGACATCATCATCATCATCATCATCAGATAATTTATTGTTATATTATTAATTTGTCATCAATTCACAAACCTTAACCTTGCCAAACTAAAGGCATTCACATCAGCCTCAAATGCACTTTGTGTTTTGAATTAATCAGTTAAAGTTAGCGTGGTAATAGGCTACAAAGCACAGTAATAAACATTGTACCTGCTTAACATGTTAGCATGTTAGATTATCATTTTTTCAATATAGTGTCTAAGCAAAGAGCCACAGAGAGCTGATAATGTATCATTAGACTCTTAAATTAGGTTAAAATGAGATATGAAATTGTACAGAGGTGCAATACTAATTTGAGTAACAATTGTAAAATCAAAATTCGAACCTAAAGAGAATATTGCTTTCGTTAAATATCTTTGGCATTAATTCTGTCAATGTCTTTTTATCACTTTATTGCCTGGACAAGAAGAGCCTATCACCTAAAGCTGAAGGTAAAATCACTTACGCAGCCAGAGGCATCGTTGATCTCTTATCTGTCTCTCAACAGTGCAGTTTCTGAAGCAGCTGTAGCTCTCAGGTTTAATGCAATGTTATGGTTTTGTTTCAGTTTTATGCATTTATAGTGCACGAGGGTTGGGCTGATTGAAGGTGTGTGTTTTTATATTTCCGTCCCTCAGTATCTCAGGCAGAGATTCAAGAACAAGAATTAAGTTTTGTTTTTGTTTTTTCACACTCCCCCCCCCCTTTTTTTCACAACTTAATTGTTTAACTTGAAGAAAAGTGGCAATACTACAGTATAGAAATACATAATACAAGTAAAAGTCTGAGGAGGGAGCAGCTCATGTTATCCTGTTGGGCAGCTTGTAGGCGAATCAAAATATTTACAGGTTTAAGCACAAAGTATCTTTTGATAAGTGCAATTTCAGTCATATTTCTTGTACAATGCTGTAAGCCTGTATGATAAGGAGCACTATGATATTTTCACTTTCATATTCACTCATTCACAATCAAAAAAACACCTCCCTCAAATGGCATCTTAAGGCCATTGTTAAGTAATGTTTCCAAAACTGACTGGTGAGTGTTTTACCCAAAACAGAATACGATTCTTCTGCATTTTAATGTTAAATTTAATTTTTCCTTTTATAATAAAACTTACCATGCAGTCACAAAAAGCTTAAACTGCCCCAGTGACGAGGTCAAATACTTGTAGTTCACAGCAAACTGTGTTTGTGTTTTGCTTCATTTCCTGATCTGTGAAACCGGCTTGTATGCTTTCGTCTGTTCATACAATAGGCTACACGATTTGAGTTTCATCAGATGAACGATTACGTTTAACAAGACAAAACGAAAAGTAAAATACCAACTGCACAAACTGTGCTCGACACACCCATAAGCTTTGTCACCACATCTTGGTAGCTCTGCTCCCTTTATTAAAGCCTGTCACGACACCAGGATGGTGAAGTTACTTTTGTTGTCATCCTCATGTTTTGATATTCACCTTTTGGTGTCTGTTTCAGGTTCGTCCTCCTTCCTTTCTGTGTTTCCCTCCTGTGTGATTACTTGCCCCTCCCTAATGTGCTGCACCTGATTCTCGTTGTCTCCATGGTCTTAGAGTACTTAGTGTGTTTCTCCTCATTTGTTGCCAGTTTGTCTTGTTCTTTGCATCAGTGTTTCAGCCTTCCTCCTAGTGTTTCCTCATAGTCTTTTTGATATGAACCTGTACCTGTTTAATTCTACCTAGTCTTTTGCCTTACGCCTACCTCTGCTGGTAAGTTTTGACCTTGCGTGTATCAACCCAAATTTTGATTAAACAGACTTTGAACTCGCCTCCTGTCTTTCAGTCATTCATTTTGGATCCGTCACTTGTGGTTCAGTGTGACAAAGTCACCTTGTGTTTGTTTCTTGTATCTGTCCTGAAAAAGAAAAAAATGCCTCTTGTTTGTTCCATCAGTTGTTATTTGGCTCCAGTGAGATGATCTTTGTCAAATCGTCCTAAGGCAGCTTTAGATATGAACAGATGATGCAATAGTTTCCCTCCGTATCTCATCAGGCTGTAAGGCGCTCCTCCATTGATTCTAGGATACAAGCTAAAGTCTACCTTGTCTGTTTAATGGGGCAAAAAAGTCTACAATAATAGATTTCTTTCTTTGGATTTCTTAGTTACTTCAAAAAATCAACTAAAATTTTATTTTCAAATATACTCAATGGCTGAGATGTCAACTAGACTGTCATTTTACTGCAAAGCATAAAAACCCAATGAAGTCACACGATCATTTTCAAAACACGTGAAAGATGTTTTTATTTGTTAGACTGACCCACCATTTGTATTTGAGAAAATGTTATAAATCATGACTACAGTATTTCTGGGTTTTGTACTGTTGCAATGAATAGACATTTGAGCCAAGGGGAGACAGAAATGCGTGTCTACCATCAGTTGACATCTGACAATGAAGGTTTGGGAAGATGCATTTCTATTATAATTTAAACGCTCTGGACTGAGACTGGAGGAAAAAAATATTAAGAAAGCTACCCAAAAAGGTCTTATCTCCCAAACCACTGTGAGTGAGAGGATAGCATGTCGCATAAGGACTTACTAGATAAGGCCATTTAAGTTGGCTCTCACTCAGTGCTGAATTGTACTTTGTTTGCATAACTTTGTTATTGATGTCAGGACATAAACACCATGATGCCCCAAAACAAACAGCTTTTGTTGTTTATCAAGAATGATATTTTCTAAGGAGAGATGGTAGACAGGATTGTTGGTACTCATAGCAAGCGTTTAATCATAAAATATCTTTATATGCAAGATGTGTTTTGCTAACTAAAGCTAAAACAGTGACACAGACGAATCATTCGTGAACACCAACTCAGCTTTAAAGTGCTGCAAAAAAAAATCTTCTGGGTCCCTGATGTCATCGTTGACTCGAGCTATTATTGGAAGAATCAATGGGTCCGCTTGTTTTAGGGCTGATGGTAGGGCTGTGACATACCAGCTAAGCAAAATTTGCATTCGATTTAAACCGAGCCTTCCCAGCGGGAGGCTCCCGACCTGTCCTTAGAACCATGCGCGCGGTTGCAAACAAACAACAAGATGCATATGGCGGAGCCAGATGACCAACCAACTTACCAAATGTATAAGAAGAAGCATTTAAAGTCCATGTCCTTGTTTTTTTTTTAATTTTAATGTATATATATATATTTGGGGGCTTTTGTGCCTTTATACACAGGACAGCTGAAGAGTGGACAGGAAACAGGGCAGAGAGGGGGGGAATGACATGCAGCAAAGGACCACAGGTGGAA
>JAQLOL010014023.1:0-13260 GCA_029783665.1 Naso thynnoides
CATATTGGTGTGCATCACATGTGGGAGGTTAAAACTGTACTCAGACTGTAAATAGCTTTTTCAAAACCCAATTACAAGCAAGGCAAAGAAGCATAACAGACATCAGTTTTTATTTGTAGCATCTCGTCTTCTAGATAATTAGTCATAAGTCTGGGTTTCCCCTGGAAAGCACTCTGAATAATTAGACTGGACTGATCAATAAATCACCCATTGAGCCAAATCAGACACATCCTGCTAAAACTCTCTTGTCCTGTTTCATGCAAATAGCTGGAAGCAGTAACTCCCTAGCTTAGCTTCCTACTTACTACTCTTAAGGTGGTTTCATAGTCCAGACATACTATACACAAACCGGACTCTGCTGGGGTGAAAAGATGCAATTGTTGATTTCAGTACGCACCTAGGTATGTCTGCCCAAAGTTCATTTTTTGTGACAGCGGAAGCATACCTCTGGGAGTTTTTTCTTTTTAAAATAATCAGGAGGCAGAGTAGCACTTCCCCCTCATCTGTAGACGACGCCATGTTGTTTACAATATGCAACTCGCAATAGAGGGAAATGACCCCTAGATTGCGGATATGTAGGCCTTGGGTGTGCGTTGGTGCTGCTGGACTATGAAAAGGTGAATGACTGTAGAATGTCCACCTCTGGTTTGTCCACAGTGTATGCTCCTTGTACCTAAAGACTATGAAAAAGGCTTTAGTAGTTCAAAGGTCCTATAGACAACTTCCAACCATTGGCATGGAGAATCTTGATCACTGAAGACTCCACATGGTACCAGCGTTGTTATGCTATTGGCTCACAGGCTTTGGCTGTTTTAGACACAGGTAAACAAATAATCATTTTGGACCCAACAAAATATTTGAACGGATTAATAATTGAATTCTGTTTTTTATGAGCTTGTAACTCCAATTCTGATGGTTTAAATACAGGCACAATGTAATCTATAAAATGACGTTGTACAGAGGTGAAATGGTGCAAAGAGCATGCAAGTGGCAGTTTCTTAAACAGCCACTTGAGAAAAATAAATCAAGTTTTAAAAAACTGCGCTCTTCCAGCTGTCACAGCCAGTTGTTCTGTAGCAGCTGCGAGCAAAACATCCTCTGCAAAAGAATTCAATACAGTCAAACAGACTTAAGGCCATTCAAGCACTAATGACGGCTGTTTGTTGTGGCATTAGGGCTTTATTGTGCTTAGCATGCTGCCAGATATCTTTACATCAATTGATCTAATAAGTGTTTAAATATTTCACTATATATTACAGTGGTTTACTCACTGACTGGCCAAATGACAGGAGAATTCAACCTCCTCTCTCTTTAGAATCAAGATGTCTTAAACTCTGAACAAAGTACATGAAATCATATGAACAGGTTCAATAAGAACTAGCTCATCAGTAGAAAGTAACTCCAGAGAAAACTCTAAAAACAGTAACTGCAAGTTGGTAATTTCAGTCATAACTGTGCTTTTAGTCAAACTGCACTCTCAGTTTAATGGGATTTGCTTGGGCTGCCATGTGATGTGAGTTGTGTAATGTTGTCAGATTGGCATGAAGTCATCATCAGTGGCTTGTGTGCAGCCCACGCTGTTTAGCTTCAGTCTTTGTTTGTGAGCATCTTTGTGTATCTCTGTGTGTGTGGACCGAGAAGAGCTTCAGACAATAGACGTCCTTATCACTGTCTTTGTGCTCTTTCATAAAACACAACTTTACACATGAAACACCTGAACATGAAGCCTCATCCATCAGGTTTCAACAGGTCCCTCCTCTGGCCTCCCTCAGCCAAATGAAGTGCATTCACGTTCAGTCTCGTCAATGAAAGCGAAGCTGGCCGTTGCTAGTAAATGAATGATGGGATGAAAGGTGCAGATGTGCCATTGAGAGTCGGGGTGAATGAAAAGGCCGGGAGTGGCTGCTGGAGGTTTGAACATGTTCCCAGTCGAGCTGACAGGTGATGCTTTGGTTTGTCATTTTATTGTACACACACCTGTTTTTTCTACTGCTTTGCTATTTGTTTCTCTACAAAGCTGACAAAGCAGAGCATGCACCGTCCCTTTTCATTCCTGCAGAAAATGAGTTATTTCCTTACTCTTTACTTTCACCTCTCTGTGCTTTTACTTCCTAAATTCTCTGCAGAAACTTTCTTTACATGAATCAATTGCAGCTTGTCTGTCACTTTTCTCTCCTTCTCCTTTGGATGATGCAATGAAAAATATTGTAGCTATTGTTGCAACTAGCAAAAAGATTAAGGATATTTTCATTGATTTTTAGGGTCACAGAGTAAGACAAAAAATAATTAAACCATATTTTTCAGTCTTTGTTGCAAAGCACTGAAATTGACCAGAAGATAAAGGTTATCCTAATAGCGGAGTCTTTGATATAACTATATATTTGGCAATTATTTTAATAGCAAAAGCTTTGGAAGCCTTTGGATGTGGACATATGTGGTTTCCATACCTTTATTTGTCTTTATCTTAATCTTTTGTTGTATTATCCTGAATATACACTCTGCTATTTGTTCTGCTCTGATCTGTATCCGCTTCTCTGCTGGTGCAATGACCCGGTTTCCCCCATGGGGATCATTAAAGTTTCATTTATCTAATAGACCATAACAGCACAACTGACTGATGCTGCTGCTGTTATAAACTGCAGTTATATGCAAAGGGAGATAGCTCATAGTGAAATCATGCAGCTGCGGAAGTTGTGCTTTTCAGAGGAAAAGTCCGACACACTTTGGCGTTGTGAGCTACATTTATGGTGATTAGTTTTCTTAGCAGAGTGTGGCTGCAACAGGTTGGAGAAAGGCTAATCTAAAATTTAGGACTTAAGTTTCAATCAGGACTTCAGTCAAGTGCTTTAGGTCAAACGGACTGCAGATTTTAATATACCTCAGTGATAAAGATGAATATTCTCAGGCTGCTGCAGCACCATTATGAGATGAAATAAGAGCAACAAATATCTAAAGATTTCCACAGAGGTTCAGAGAGTTTTTTTACCTTTGGTTCTACAGGTCTTTTATTTTCTCATCATTTTTAAAAATACATCTTTTTTTTTAATATCTATCATTTGGCTGGATTCGTGTCTCAGACCACCTGGAACCTCTTTCCTGGCTCTGATTTTGGTCTCTACCTACTTCTGAAGGAAATATCTGGCTCTTTAGCTGCTAAATGCTGCACTAGCAAGTTGCTTACAGGTTGCTTATGGCTTGCAGGTGGTGTACAGTGAGTGTTAAAGCTTTTTCACTGAAAACAGCTGCCTGTTTCTGGCTGGGCTGTGAAAGCAGTGACCATAACAGTGATGTTGCGGGCTGGTGGCTGTTGGGCAGCACTGCATGCATGCCTGACTTCTGTGATCTTCTGTGATCGCCACCCTGATTACAGCCTGCACAGGTTGCTTTGTCCTGTTGTAAAACTGAAGTCTAATGATGTCTTTACAATAAGTAAAATGTTTCAGCTGACGAGAGTGAAATACGTCTGTGGTGCAGTACGGATGTTCTGCTGTATCAATGCTGCTGCTCACTGTGTCTCCCCCTGACGCAACAGCTCTGCAGAGGGAAGATGAAAGCGCTCTGTTGCAGCACCCTGCCTCCTTCCCTTCATCTTCTCTCCATTCCAACCACCCCCATACAGCCCTGGGGGTACATGGTGAGCATGGGGGGTGTGGAGACGAAAAAAAAAAGAGGAGAGTAAAGGGAGAGGGGTGGAGGGGGCTGTGAGAAGGAGGATGAAATCTTTGCTTAAATAATGGAGAGCGAGAGAATCATTTTCAAGGGAGCAAACTCCCAAGTGCCCCAGTTTCAGGGGTTTAGTGAAACTGAGATGAGGCTGGTGACTTAAAAAAAAAAAAAAAAATTTCTCCTCCTCATTGCATCCTTGCAGTCTTCAGACGTGAAGCAGTGCAGGAGGAACACTTCTTTCAGGGGACATAGCAATTCTCCTGCCATATCCATTCGCCTCTCACCCCTTTGACAGCTCATTCACCTTGTAAACAAACACCATAAAGAAGTGTGTCTGAATACACTCGAAGCTCTGACTTCTGTAAAGATCCTTTTAAGGTGTAATAGACCTGGTCTGCTGCAGTCTGCCCGTTAACCACTTCCGCCCGGTAAGCAGAAAGCAAAGCTCTGTGGCACTGTTGGGAGGCTCTCTGAGCACTGTCAGGCCTGAGGTCAACGAGGAGAACAGAGAAGCAACACTGAGCGTCACCAACCAGACCCTCATTCAGGATGTGCAATAATGTGCGCGGGGATCATTTAATTTAGTACGGCAGTGAAACAAAACTTGTAAGACGGGACTGATGCAGAAATTCCACTTGGTTAAAAACCGTGTGATGGAGCAAACACATCAGATAACACGCGCCTGTTTTCTCCTCTCCTCCCACCAGGAACACGCTCTTAGACATCTTATCATGTTCATGCTTGTTTACTGTGTTAAGATAAACAGATGCGATGCTGCTATCACTGCACCATCACGGCACAGTTTGTTAACAGACGTTTGGATGATACTGTGACTCAGCTGCTGCTTTTTTCATGGTGTGTATATATATAAGTATATATATATATAAAATCAACTGTATGGTGTTTTCTCTAGTAAAAGGCTTTTAGGAGAGGAGATAAGATGGGGAGGAGAAGTGAAGGACTGAAGATAATGAAGCTTGGAAGAAGACAAACTCTGGAGTGGGGGGCATCCGTAAACGAATGAAAGAAAATGAGGGGTTCAACTGCCCGTTATTTGAAAAACCTGAGCAGCAAAGATAGAAGAAAAAACAATGAATGGCTGCTCAGTTTCCACAGGAAACCTCCAGCCAATTTTCAGATAGACAAAGAGGAAATAATGTAGTCTTACAGGAAGACAAGAGTGTCTCTTCTTTGGTTGCCTCTGAAGTTTCCTTCCCTGGACAGACAGACATAATACAGGAGGAAATGCCATGCTCCTTTATTGAATTAATTTGCCAAGCTTTCTGTTACTACAGAGCACTAATTCAACTTCTCCTGGCACTCTGGTAACATAATATCCACTCAGTAAGCAGAGATATTGGACGATAACTGCATAAGAACTGCCATTTTGGCTGCGCCTTTCATTGAGTTATGACCAGTAAGATAACTCTCAGTTATTTATTTGTATTTGTGGATAATGTAAAGTATGGTTTGGATATGAAAATGGCCAAACTGGAAACTGGACCTGTTGGCCAAGTATATATAAATCCGCCATGTTTAACTCATAAATGCTAAGTCTGTATTTGTGTAGGGAGATTGGGTTTTCCTTCTCAAGATTTGACGTGAATATGAAGAGCTGCAGCTTAATGAAACTTTTCTTAGTATTTCGTTTTTATGCTCATATTTTCAACCATACTGTGGCTTTGTGCAACGTTTGTTGGCGGAGACCATGAATGTCTTTACAAAACTTCATAACAATCCATTTAATATTTGTTGAATTATTACAGTCTAAACAAGAGGACAAAGGAGACCCCTAAAGTTTCCTAATGTGCCTCAAGTGATTTAAAATGTTCTGGTTTTTGATGACAATTTTCAACAACTGTTGGATGGATTACCATGAAATTCGGTACAGACGTTCATGTTCTTGTAGATGAACTCTAGCATCATCATAAGTTCAAATTTCTAATTTGTCTAATGCTTTGTTTCATGGCAAAATACCTTCAAGACTAATGACATTCACATCTGCCTCATCTCAGCCATATTGCCTAACATCAGCAAGTTAGCATTAGCATTGTTAGCATGCTGATGCATGTAGCTTTAACACCATTGGGCTTGAGCTAGGAGCAGCTAACATGACTAAGGACTGTTAGTCTTGTTCATGCTTCCACAGCAGCACCACGATGGCTTAGGTTTAATAACATTAACCAAACTGATTCTATAGATGCCATGCTCAAGCACGGGTAGCAATTAGTTAGATTTACTTATCCACTGTTGATCCACAGATATTTGTCTGTCAGTCTCTGGTTCAGACAAGCAATCAACCATCCACAGTCTGGGCTGTGTCTGTACAGTCTGAGTCACTGGAAATAGAAATTCGGTATTAAGCCCGAAACACACCGGCGCCATCCCCCACGTGTCAAAACGTTTGCCCCTATTATTTTCTACGTACAAACCCACAATGGCAGCAGCCAGACGTGCCTGGATGTGCCGCGCTGTGGCACTTCACGCCACTGCTCTATTTCCAGCGTGGCCGGTGAAGTTTTTATCCTGAGAAAACGGCTGTTTTGTATGTTTTGCCTGCTAACAGTAGGCTGACGTTAAATGTTTAATGTTAAACATTTTGGCTAGTCAATTGTGGGTTCATCTGCTGCTTTCAAAACAATATCTGAATGCTCAGATTAATAATGGTATTTAGTTTTTCAAATTATTAATTAGACAATTACAATAGGCAACTCACCCTGATATCATTCTTGTTTTTGTCAGAAGTATTCCTCTTCTTCCTCTGCTGCCCTGCTTGACAGTTGGCAACTAGTATAGGTCACCTACTGCACTGTCACCTGGCGGACTGGAGTTGGAAATAGAACTCTGGGTTGACGTGCTGCTGCCAGTGTGTGCTAGGGGCAGCACTTGAGGCACATCACATGATGCACCATGCTGCTGCGGCACTGGTGTGTTTTGAGCTTTAGGCTATTTTGCAAGGGCACCATTGCTGCATCCCGGGCTTAGAATCGCCCAAGATGATTGTGATTGGTTTAAAGAAATACAAACAAGCCATGGTGTTTTCTCCTCTGTTCCAGAATGGTCACAAGTTAAGCCAGGCCTTTCTCTAGAGCTGGCACAGTGTTAATGCAGTGTGGAGAGAGGTCTGGCTAACGAGACTAGTGCAGTATTGAAACCACATCTGCTCAGATGCTTTATCCTTGTCTCTCCTTGATGTGAAAATGACATTTATTATTCCCGTATCAGTCTCTTCATAACAAACTTACTGAAATCCATCCAGCTTCTGTGTTTTAGATTGAACCTCACCGTTCAAAACATCGACATTGTTTTTGTTGGCCACAGTGTTGCCCTTGCAGACCTGAAAATAAACTGCCAGCATAGTGAGCGGTGAGAAATATTACCATAGAGCAGATAGGCTGCTTTCTGCCAGTTATACGAACCCTACAAGCATCCATCCAGCAAAGTGTGTATCATCATCTCTCTGTGTGTGAAAGTTCTGACTGGAGAACATTTTGTTTTTTTAGTCAGGTCAGTGAGAGGATGAAGATGGTCTTGTCGCTGTTGGGTGTGAATTATAGCGACCATACATGGCAGATTGATGTGATTCTGTGGTGAAAGTGTGATGTGAGGTTCTTGTTATAGAAATTGCGTTTCAGCCTACAAGTGAAGACAGAGAATAAGTCTGCTGTTCTCTCCAAAGTGGCAGTTCTTCCCTCTCATCATTTTTGGCCTTTCAGACACAACAGTCCTGACATGATGGATGAGCCTCTTTGTACGGCTCCATCTCTGTCTCCAAAGACTACACCAAATGTTGATGCTGTGGTGCTTTTTAAAAAATGTATCCTATCCTTGGGAAAGTGCTTCAATTCTTCAATAATTTATCACTTCCTCAGTGTGATGTCTCTCCATATCTGCTGCTTTAATTAAGAAACCATATTTTTGATGCTTCTTTTTAACTGTACAATAGTTGATATTTCCAGCATGATTTCCTGTGTGCACAAGGCAAACTCCTTGTGAATTACTCTGTGACTTGACAGCTGTATTTCTACCTACTTTGTTTATCTCACAACAATGGAAGCAACACAAGATAAATTATTTGCCTCTACATCAGTTACCCTAAACAACAATACCTTCAAGAACACACTCTCACAAATGTTGCACAATACCTGCACCGTGTTAACGCATGGCAACCAGCTGAGGCCAGAGGTTTCAGATTTTGTCGTGTTATTATTAAATACTGTAGCCCAGTGGTCTTCAACCAGGGGGTCGTGACCCCTAGGGGTCCGTAAAGATGCTGCAGGGGGTCCCCCAAAACAGTTCAAATTTTTCATCAAAATAATTTATATCTAGGATTTTTTTAAAATTTGGACAAAAAATATTATTGAGTAAGCTAAATTAAAAAATAAAATCTCTAATATTAATGGGCAATAATGAGCTACTTTTTACAAATGTGATAATGACAGAGTACAAAATAGGTTATAAACAGTTTGCTCGTCTTAAAACGCAACACTTTTTCTAAATCTGGGGGTCCCTGCTCTGTTTCTCTATCGGTCAAGGGGTCCCTGGGCTGAAAAAGGTTGAAGGCCCCTGCAGTAGCCTGTGTGTAAATGTCTGTAGTGCATGTCTGAGTTACTCCTTACATGTGTTAAATGTAAATGTGATAATGATGTTGTAGAGGAACCTATTGTCCCTTTTTTGTATTTTATAAACGGCACTTAAGAGTGCTCTGCTGATAAGGAAATTATAAACTCACTAAGGCCTGTTGAACTGAGTCAGTGAAATGAATCTAAGAAGAGTGGTGGTGGAGGAAAAGAAGATGAGAGAGAGGAAATGCCAGAGGTTGTAACCAGTGTTCTTTTCCCCTACACAGCCCCTTGTAAACAAAGCACAAACATGTACACACACACACACACGTAAAAATACGAGAAATCTATTCATACCACATGGTTTGTCCTCACTGAATGCAACATAAATTTGCAGAAATTGCTGCTGTCAAAAGGAAAATCTTTGGTATTAAAAGAAATAACTTGTTTTTTTTTTTTTTTTTGCAAAATCAACCAAACAGATGAACTCCATGTGCCTGTAATGAGAGCTGTGTGCCTCACCTCCTTCTACCTTAGGCCATGAACTTATCAATCATTCCTCCTAATTGCTAATAACAAACTCTTAAAAGTTAAAGGAATCACAAAAACTTTGAACAAAAGCTAATGAAAGAAAAGCAAACTCAGCTAGTTTTCAAAAGGTATGTTAATTACAGCTTAATATTGAGAATTTGGCAGAACAAAAATGTAGCTTTTTACAGCCTTAGTCAAAGACTTAATAACATAATTGTCTATTCAAACACACACTAATGTACACACACACACACACACACACACACACACACACGTTTGTATTGCTGTGCTATACTATTTTGTAGCCCCTAACCCTAACCCTAAAACCAAGTCTTAACCCTCAAAAAACCTGGCAACATAATGAGGAGCAGCCAAACTATCCTCACTTCCCGAAACTGACCTCACTCCATTGGTTAAAAACTCACATCCTCACTGAGGTGCAAGTACACACGCGCACATACACACACACACACACTCCTCCTACCCAAATCCCTGCAATAATCATCTCTCACTGCTGCTCACACTCACTAACACACTGCAACATGTACTGTGGGAGTCCAGCTCTCGAGGGATTAACACTTCAACGCACTCAGTGGTAGGATTTTCCCACACCGCCTTGCATGCTGAGTTACACTTTCTGTCAGTCACATCGCGTGGGGTTACAGGCTCCCCCGCCAGCTTCCACAAACCCCCAGGATTTGCCAAATGCTGTGAAGCTGTGGTGCGTTAGAGCGCTGGATCGAAGCAGAAGGTGTTTTGGGGTCGATTAGATGTCTTATTGTTCGTTGAAAGGTGTTTATTTTTCTTTGAAGGTGATTTTTTATTGGGGGGCTTGTAGCAGAGATTGAAACACATCTTGCTAACAGCTACCCTGGCAGAGGCAGACACGTGAAGCTAGAACATTTATGGGGTATGGCTGGACTGACATAGACAATAGCGCCTCGCACAAAATCACACACACACGCACACACACACACATACACACACACACACACCCCGACTCCTCCAGAGCAGATCCTGTCACAAACATTTCGTCAGGTGGAGTTAAATACAGATGTGCATCTCTTTGTGGATTTTTTGTTTTTGTTTTTTTTTGTTTTTTTTGGACATTTTTAATTGTGAAGTAGAAAATGCAGATACCCAATAGGCTGCTAAAAACTAATATTTTGAAAAGACCTCAATTTTACAGTACCTGCCTTTGCTTCTTTTGACTTTAGACAACTTACATGTCCCTCTGTTATTTACTGTTGATTGCATCTACGTCACCAGAAAGCCCATAGAAAAAAGTGAGGATGCGAGTAGTCACAACGATTAGATTGGATTCTGAAGGATGATCCTGTTGTTGGTCACCATCACCACCATCACCAACATAGCGGTGTACACGTGGATACAGCTAAGAGCTCTTTCACCAAAGGACTCTTTAATAATTTTTAAAATGTTTGCTTTCTTGTTGAGACTGAGAAGAGAAGACTTGAGTCTACTCATATTTGCTAGCTTAGCTTAGCATAATGACTAGAAACACGAATATAGCTTGACTCTGTGTTGTCACAGTGATGATATGGAGTGTTTGCCGGTTGAGTCACGTCACTGTGTGATTTTTGCACTTTTGTGGGAAATTTTTATTGTAACTGTTTTCCTGTTTCCAGTCTTTATGTTAAGCTAGCTAGCTTTTGTTTTCAGCTGCATATTTAGCATACGGACAAAAGAATTGTGTTCATGCTCTGATAAACAAGAGGCGTTGAACTGTTTCTTTTAAGACAAAATAAATAATTATCACATTCTTTTGAATAAATTCTCATAAAACAAGTGCATGGAAAAAACATGCACTCATATAGATTTTATTTTGCCAAATTCCAAAAAGTTCTTGTGGATTTGTGCAACATATTATTAGAAACACAGCTTGTTTGTCTTTGGACCCTTGTCTGTCATTCTTCTCCTCCTCTCCCTCATGTACCTCTCCTCATACCTTTACTCCCCTCCATCTCCCTTCTCCTTCCTCCACCTCTTCTCCCTTTATTGTTTTCTTCCCATTCTCTCCTCGTTCTTCCTCTCGCACTTCTTATATCTCTCTGTGCCCATCCTCCTCCTCCTCCTCTCCCTCTCTGCACCTCTTGCTGACAGTGGTACAGGTCTGTTGACAGCCCTGTGCCGTGGAAAGAGGCTTTTATTGGGCCTCTGTGTTCAGCCCTTCCTGAAGCCAATGAGATCCAGATGTGGCCCAGCACTCTAGTGACAGCAGCCATTTATGGAGAAAGAGAGTGAGAGAGAATGTGTGTGTGTCTGTGTGTAAGTAAGAATGTGTGTGTGTTATTTTGTGTGTGTGTGAGAAAGATGTGAGTTGTCATCTCCTCAATGTGGTGTTTAAATCCTCTCAACATGTGTACAGACACATTACATTGGCACTACAAGACTTGGCACTACATTTTATGTATGTAAACGTTTATAGAACAGAATTAAATGCATTTTAGCACATTTTCTCAGTTCACATGTTATTTAAGTGTAAGATGTCATGATAACGGTGAGGGCTAAATGTTAAAGAGTAGATTGTCATGTTGCACAGGGAAACCTCGTTTGTGTATCTGTGTGTCTTCGTGAAGTGTTTTTGACTTTGAGACTGAGAACACTTTGTAAAATGAGGACATTTTTGACATTCCTTCTATCTTCAAAAGGCTGTTTGGGGTTTAAGTGAAGGTTTTAGGGTTAAGGTTAGAGTTAGGTTCAGTGAGGCCTCCTAATGGTCCGTGGTCTGACGTGAATACCAAATAGCCGCAAATGTAAATTGGGCCCTGTCTCTCTTCAAAAGTTCTCCATGTCTCCACTGTTGAACTTTATATTTAATTCTCTTACTTTTGTGTAAGGAAAATAAAACTAACATTATGGACTTTGTGCATATTTTCCACTTTTTTTTTTTTTTTTTGAAAATACGGAAACAGCCTGGTTTCCATTTCAGTGTATAACAAATTTTAATCGTAAATCAGAAAAATTAAATTTAAATTATAGCCCATTTCAATTCACTACTGTAAGTTATTTTATGGGTTAGCTCAGTGAGGTAACCAGTGGCAGTTGGTAGTGCCAACTCTACAATCTGCTGCCATTGTACAACTGCAGAAGAAAAGGGTGAAAAAGATAGTGTAATTTAATGAGTGCCAGTCAAACCTGAAGCAGTGAAAAATAATGCAGAAAAGATGGTGAAAATATGAATTTTCTGCTTGTTTCTTTCGTGAATATAAGGAATATTTGTCTGCTCATTTCTTCACTTAGATCTGATGTTTTTATTTCATCAGTGGAAGCTTGGATAGACTTATTTCCTTATTTACTTACTTATTCTGTTTCCATTGCATTTTGCTCTTAAAGACAAACTAACTTTCAGCCAAGCATAGGAACTTCCCATATTGCCAATGTCAGGATTTGGTTGAAATTCAGTTTTTTACTCACAAATCGAAAATGTTCATGTGAACTTGTGTACAGCCCCTGTACAGCTCAGTGTAAAAAGGAGTGACTCTAGATAATGTTGCTGTCTCTCCTTAATGGGTCCAGTTGTGGTGGTGACGGCAAAAAACAAGACTGTACACCAGCCAATGATCCTGTAACTACAGCTTGGGCTGGGCATTATAAAGCTATTATATCATTATCAAGATACTGCATATTGTTATATCGTTATATAAAATTAATGGTGCTTTTTCTTGATGTTAAAAGCTTCATTACAGTAAAGTGGTTAATTTTCTCAACTAATCAGACAGCTCTACTTGTCTTTATACTTGTCATTTCACTCCGTCAGTATATTTACATTATTAATGATGACTGATCAAAAACTGAATTGTGTTAATATTTTTTTAAGTGCCAACAGTCATCCCTATAATTGTCACATCAGAGAGGGAATTTGGTCCCAAAATTCATATTGTTTGATTCTGTCTCCCAGTTTAAGCATTGATGAAGTGCTTTTGAGGAGATTTAAAAATATCTGTATCTATATCGTGTATCGAGATACAGCCCAAAGATACCACAAAATAGTTTTTTGCCCTTATTGCCCAGCATTAACAACTCTGTACCATGAAGCGCCAAAATTATAACAACAGCTAAAAAAGTTGGTTGGCAGCTGGTGAGCATTTGTGACTGTTGGAACTACTTTAAAATTGTAGCAGCAATACTGTCAGTCAGAAAAAAATGTGCTTCTTTGTAAAAAGTATTTTAGGAATTAACAAGGAAGTTGTCCATTTCTAAAATGAATTTAAAAAAAAAGTGTCAAGCACATCCTCAGTTGTGATGCTAACGCTGCAATGAACTATATCAATTACAAGCCCTCACACTAAAGAAGTACAGATGTGTGTGTTTGTCATGTATTATTCTATCTCGTGTGACACTCTCTTTCCTTTTTCCTGTTCTGTGTGTGTGTGTGTGTGTGTGTGTGTGTGTGTGTGTGTGTGTGTGTGTGATGAACCATTTTAAATATGCATATCAGAGATGTGTCCTTGCATGTGTTTGTCATTGCGTGTGTGTGAAT
>JAQLOL010014024.1:0-13256 GCA_029783665.1 Naso thynnoides
ATCGTCTTCATCGCCTCATCGTTCAAAGATGAAAATGCTGAACTTTTCCGGCAACATCGTGTGACGCTGTGCCGCAGCAGCTAATCAGTGTTGAGATTCTCCCGACGTCAATGACATTCTGATGGCACATACGTTGCTGGAATTTGCCAAATGAACATTAAATCAGACATAGTGGTTTAAACAACTGCTGCTGTGTGTGAATACCGTGGAGCTCCTAAAACAAAACTTTATATACCACAGGTTTATCTTACAAACACAGACATGGTGTTGTCACGTTTTCCGACGTTTCTGGGACTTCCACAACTGATATTGTGCAGAAAGGATGATTAATTGTTTGTGCTTAATAATATAAAATGTCACGAGCCGCGTGACACAACTTAATGGACTCTGGATGAGTTTGTTGTCCAGACACGATGTTGTTAAGTTTTCCAACCTGTCTAGGACCTCCACATCTGATGTAGGTCAGAAGTGATGATTAAATCAGTTGTAATTAATGACAGAAAGTGGCCAGTCCCCATTTTTCTGAATGAGCCAATATAAGCAGACTGTGAAACGTTACATCATGCAAATGATGTGATTGAGGCAATGATCCAAAATATGACCCAATCATGATCAAGCAACACAACACTGGCGGTTTTTTGGATTGAATCGCCTCTATTGTTTTCTGTCAGAACACACCTTAAGAATCTCCAACTGACTTTGATCAGCATGTGAATGAGAAGATAATGACTAAATTATCATTTTTCGCTGAACTCTTCTTTCTCTCTTTCTCTGTTTTGACCTTCCATCCACCATATGACGTGTACTAAGCTTTTCAGAAATTTTGGTTTAGCAAGCCTGTTTTCCCCAACTATTTTGGTTTGTGATCCTTTAAACAAAGCTATGCATTCTTCTGATAATGTGTATTTAAAGGCAGTGACTAATTCACCTATAAAGTAATTAATCCAGTTGTTTTACTAAAGTTGCTTTACTAAATATGTTTAAGAGAGCTGAAGAGTGTGAAATGACCAAATAATTCCTAGGGAAAAAATCAAAAAGCATGAATCTAATTTTGCAAAGCACTTTTTTTATGCTTAAGCTGACTTCATCATCTCCTCACTACTATGGGTTCCATCTTGGTACTGTAGCAAGGCTGGTCTTAGTGCAGATCCAAGAGCAATCACAATTTAATGCAGCAAAAGGGCTTTTTTCACGCTTGTGTTGACTTGCTATTGACGTGGCTTCACATAAGCCAGCTCACACCAAGATGTCTACAATGGTTAAACGTGGTTGTGAGGTTAAAGACGTGGTCCCGCAGTGTAATAATGGTGTTATTTTGTGGAGGAATCACATCTCAACTTATGCCATTTCAAATAAGGTTTAAGTGCAATGCAGCCAATAGAGGACTGATTTCATGGCTTTAGTGGGCACTAGCGTCTGTGAAGAGACCGATCCAACATTCCACAATCAGGTTTCTTGGCAGCATATTTTATCCCACCTACATAAACAACTGAGACAAGATTTTTTAATGCAACTGTCTGATTCAGTTTATCATATAAAAAGTGACTCTTGCCTATTGAACTGAATGTAGATCAGGTGGCTGGCACACATCATGATGCAGCAGCAGTTAACTAACAAAGAACTTCAACTAAAAAATACAACAACAATTTAAGTCTTTCCATCTACTCATCTAGTTTAGTAATCTACCCAGCCGTGTAAGGCCACAGAATGACACTGTGTCATTTACCCACAAAAAGTCAGGGCATTTAATTAATGATTGGTGAGTAAATTATATGCATACTCATGCTCACAGAACTTAGACCTGCATTTGTGCCGCACATAGACCGACAAAAACAGAGCCCTATAATTTATTTAGTGAGCTCTTAGGTAAATCAGGACCCAGGTTGGAAACCACTGATGTGGGTGAAAAGGGACCATTCAGCATGAGTATGTCTGATGTGAACTTTGCCGTTTCTCATTGAACATTTCACAACCTTCAAACTGCTGCGTTTGAATGAGGAGATGCTGAGCAAGATTCACAGGGAAGCTATGGTCCAACCTGTTACACCTTGTTCATACTGGCAGCATTAGAGAATTCCATTCATTTTTAATGGAGCAGCCACTTCTCCTCCGCGCTTGCTATTGCATTGAATTTCATGTGTTCTTTACAGTTTGTCTGATCACTGACTTATTACCTCCTCTGTCAACTACCATTAAAAATACTGCACTGCTAATTACACTCCTGAAAGACAAGACCTATGTCATTGATAATTCAGCACAATATTATCTAAAATAATAATAGTAAAGCACAGATATTTTTTTCTGTGTTTTAATAACACATGGAATATTTTGACAATTAAGATTATATAAATATAATATAATATATATGATAAGATTATATAAAGTCTCAAACGCCTTAAGGTCTTATTTGCCTTGCAGCTACTGATCCCTCTCTCTGAGCACTTTTAAACAGCTTTTAATCCTTTGGTCTTTGTCATACACAGGAATTTGAAGAGAGTGTCTTCGGCTAGCCCTAAGAGCATGTTTTTCTCTTCTGCATGTCATGTTTTAGAAAAACTGGATTTAACTCCTCTGGTCAGTCCCAAAGACATGACCTTTGGTGTACCTGTGCACTTAGCTAGTCCTCTGTCAAAGAGCTCATGGGCTAACCACCTTCTGGCTCGCACATATTCATAAGATCAGACTTCAGGCTTTATTAAAGCATCAAACTCACAAACCTCATGTAACATTAAATGATATTTCCCCATAACACACATTAACAGTAATATCACCGGTAGTCCAAACTGATTTTCTGATGAGAGTATGAGTGGTTCAGCAGCTCTGCACAGCAATTACTGCTACGAACCATGCATGGCCTACATGCATCTGTGTGCACTCACTAAGTTAGTTAGTTCGGACCACAATAAGCATGTAGATTATGACCTATTTGCTGCTCCACATTCCTTTGCTACCAATTTCTATTATATGCACAAAATGTTTAGTAAACCTAGTGAAAGTCAATAGCGCTATGTAACTACGTTATTCACCTCATTCACAATCACTAGAGAGAAGAAGGAACACAAGAAATGTGAGTGGGTGAGTGTGGGTTTATCTGTCCTCACATCAGATACACACAGTACTACGGCTATAACTGGATGCTTTCAAAAGGAACACCCAGTATAGTGGTCCTTATATATAATGCACTCACACTTGGCCTGTCACACTCTGCCTGATTTACAGAGTCCATCCCAAACTTTCAAATACTTGACCCTCAGTTTTTTTTTCATGTTGTCCTGACACTGTTTAAGTGTCCTCTGGTATCCATGATCACGAAGGTAGTCATGCATTTTTTCTGAGATCTTTTCATTCGACATTTTATGCTGTTGTCTCCACGAACAGCTGCATTGATGTCGTCATCTCTACAATCCATGCCCACGGTTGTGCACATGCAATTGTATTGTGAAGAAGCCCGCCTTGCCCAACTGCGCCAGTGCCAAGAAAGAGCTTGGCATAGTCTACTTCTAAAACAAACTGGAATTTTGGGGTCAATTGTGCTTTGGCGCAGTACAGATTGTGCAATGTGACTGCTCACTTATAACAGTGTTTAGAAGTACTTTGGAATGAAACTACAAAAATTTAAAAATCTGCACAACTTGTGGCATTATAACACAGTATACATGAATGTGATTAGTTTCTTACCGCTGCCAGCTTGTCAAAGCGGGCGAAGAGTTCATTTAGGGTCATCACCAACTCCTGGGCTGTGCACTGGGATGCCAAACTGGTGAAACCCTCAATGTCGGCAAATAAGATGCTGCAGAAACACAAACACAAGAGGTACAGGATTAAGCACATGGATTGGAGAGCCAAGTTCCCTTTGCACTTCAGTCTTTGTTTCTGTTGACTGTACTGTTTGTCTGGTGAGGGTGCAGATGGCCATGTGCTACCTTTGTAAGCACATGGTGTCATGTATATTATCACTGTCAGGTATATTAGATGATTCCATTCCTGTCATTTGATGGGTTTAGTAACAGACAGAAAACTAATAAACATACTGCAAGCAACTATAATAAAATAGCAATACAATTTCAAGTGAGCCATGTGCAGCCCAGAGATGCATGACTTGTTCCATCCAGCAATAATAACATAATCTGCAAACCGTTATGTTCGTCTGAATGCAAATTCAAAGTCTGAAGGCTACTGCTAATCCATTCCATGCGCCAATTTATTCTACAACAACTGCAGGACTGCTCTCTGGAAAGTAGTTCTGAGCGGCATGCTGGAGTGCAGAGAGACGGCCCTGAGTTCAGACCCAGTGTAAATGGAAGTCTGTCTGTCTCTACAGTGTAATGAGCAAATATACCTACGCTCATCTGTGCACCAATGGGAGTGTTGGTCTTCAATAAGGCTTAGTCTGGTGCATTGTCAGTGCTTTCTTGAGGCAGAAGAAAGGAACTGCGGTAACAAGCAACAAAAACCTGGTCTATAGTCAGAGGCACGCTAAATTCCTGCTTTGTAAAGGGTGAACTAGTGACATAGGAAGGTGCACCTACGTAGGTGGGTTCACAACGCCTATGCTAGTGATGCGCAGACAGGCAATAAACAACTGAAGCTATATGTACAATTAATACTAGCAAAGTGGAGTTACACACACCTTAAAGACCCTTAATCTCTCCAAGGTCTTCTTTTATCCTAAAAAATGTTGGCTGCCATTTGACAATTTTTATTGACTTTGATGCTTTGCCTCACCGCAGTCAATGTAATACTTTAAAATTATTTTAAAAAGAAACCATTATGGCCTTTCAGCTTGATATACAAGAAGAAGCCAGTGATGGAGGTGAAAAGTTGTGCTTAATGCAGCTTTAGATGTGATACAACGCCTGTAATCTGCACTGGTGGCAGCATTTGTGCTAATGAGGTCTTGCCCTGGCAAAATCAGATGAAGAGAGTGTGACTGTGATGGAGAGAGTGAGACCTATCACTTTGCAAGTAACTGTACACTTGTAAAAAATTCCTACCCTTTCCTGAGAACAAGGTAAACTGATACATCTATGATGTGATGAAGGCATTTTCATTGCTCTGCCAATGCTGATACAACAGCTGGGCAGATGATGTCATTGGGCTGATTCATTTCTCTCAGAAACAAACAAGAACAAAGGGACCAAGCTGGCAGGTAGACACAGTAATAGGCTTCACATTGGCTTGGGGAGACAGATAAAACCCATAAGCTTTTTCCTGAATGGGTCAAGTTGTTCTGTGAAGCATCACAACCCTCTACCACACAAAGTCACATTTCACGCACAACATTTCTTTCCTCAATAAGCGTATTTATTCTCTGGTCACTGATCTCCTTCAGGGTGAAACATGTGATGAACTTCTCGAATCAAAAATCAGAGGGCAAGACTGGCAATGTGTCTTTTGCTACTTAATATTGCCGAACAGCGTCTTCCTTACGGCAACTTTGACACTGGCTCACGTGAGTTTGACTCACTTGGACCTCCAATGAGGAAATAACCTCAAAATAACCCTAAAAGAAAAATCCATCCTTTATCTTATTCATTTTTTTGTCTCTAATTATGAATATCAACATCTTCTAGTTGACTAAATCACAATCTGCATAAAAATGCAAACTTGTTTTTTTAAACTAACCGATCTGTAGGGGAAAAGTCGAAACACAGTGTGCAAACATAACATAAAGATACCTCTTTATGTCAAGAAAAAAGCAAGATAAACAGCCCCAGACCAAAAGTAGAAAATAGTTCTTTTGGTCTGGGGCTTCATATCTTTTGTTTAATTGCTAGAAACAAGGAAGGTCTTGATGCCGCAGCACAGTAGCCTATATGTATTTATAGTCATATTATTTCATAGTGTTTTCGGGCCTTTTGGCCACCAAAGTATGTAGCTCACATCATTTGAATGGAGCACTGTGTTGATTTAGGAAGAACAGGCCATCAGCTGATCTGTCAGCTGATTCTTCCCAATCACATTTGCGCAAGTTCCCAAGACAGTCATCATAATCTGACAATACTCCCTCACTCCACTGATTATTCATGCCACTGCTGCTTCTCCTGCATGCTGCTTCATCCTCCCAGCCACAAGATTTAAATCACATAGCACTGAGTTTTGCCCAATATTACATTATTCTCAGGTATTCTCAGGTCATCACAAATTTAATACACAAGACAAATTAGACTATATAAAATCCACTATGCTCCAAAGACAAAGTGCTCCAATACCGTTTCATGATGATACTAAGATGGCATTCATACAATTTTTTTGCCTTCTTTAAACAACGAAGCAGTTTAACAATTGTCTCCTCTGCCGTCTTTACAATGTAACACATCAGGAGAGCTGGTAAACGATCACAGCATGCGTGATGTATAATATCTTGGCACCAGCAGTAGAAAGGTGATTTCCATTCGACTATTTTTTTTTTTTAACAGGAGTCTGTTTAACAAGAATCTTCACCACTAGGCTATATAAGGAATCATGGCAGTTCACTCCGTCTGATTGTCTTTCCGGTCACACCCTGAAGAAGACCCCGTCGGGTCGGAACCGGTTGGCGTTTCTCTGTATTTTGTGACTTTTTAATCTTTGACATACCCTAAACAATAAAGGCTTTATAACTACATCCTTGGCTCGGTGCGAGTGTGCCTGAAGCGAGCCCCTGTGCTCCCATTTAACAAGAGTCTGAGATCAGTCCATGATATTTAAATATTCGGCAGGTATGTGCTCAATACTTTTTTAGGAATAAGAATTTCAACATTAGGTGGGTTTAAAAACACACCAAGGCCAATAAGTGATCTTTTCCATGCAGTTGTAACCTTTCAAGCAGATTTCGCAGTTGTTTTTTTTAATGTGTTATGTAGCATAATTTAGCATTGGCATGTTTATGTCCACACCATAAAGAAAACTCAACAATATAAGGGCTAGTACTGCTTGTGGCAGACCTACTACTGGACACTGGATTATTTACCTTATTTACCTTACCTTATTTTATTTACCTCTTATAGTATCCTAGTATGAAAAGATTCAGGCTAGTAATGCATTACATAAAAGAATACTCTGCTGATTTTTTATGAGAGATCCTATTTGGGGGTCCTTCTATCATGAACCTAATACACAGACACCAAAATGTCATTGATCAACACAGTATTCAGCTTCCAGCTTCAAACTCCTCTAAATCGCCTCATGCCAAGGGGCTGAAAGGCAATTTTCCAGCTATCTGAACTACAGATTGTGCTACCGCATTTAGAAAGAGGTAGCACCTCATTCCCAGGAGCAAAACAGACTTTCGCTGTTTTGCTTAGCGTGCTAAACTTTAGATTATAAAACCCCAGATGAACAGAACCAGCTGATGTCCAGCTTTGTAAAAACAGCCTGTCAGAAAGCATTGTCATTGTTTGACTGTGGGAAGCCAGATATTGAAACATCCTCCTGATTATGTAGAAGGCATTTTCTGAGTCAAAGCCTCAGGAAGGACAAGAGAGAGCTATAAATAAACAAAGGCTTCAGACCAAACAAGCTCACATGAATCTCACAGGGTAGGTGCCTGCTACACAGCCAAGAACGTGGTGTGTTTCTGCAGTACAGTATGTGTGGGTAGGATGCGCGGGTGTTAATGTTCATGCATGCTCATAAATGCACAAATGTATGAATTTGTGTTTCTGGTATGCAACACTGACTTTGTCTGAGTGTTACGGTTTTTCCAGGGTTCACAGACTTTTTCTCTTGGCTGCCCACATGTCAAGAGCACTAACATGTTCTAATGAAGCTGAGTTTCCAGATGCCTAAATTTCCTCAATTTAGGTCTCAGGCTGAAAAGAATTAAAAGTCCCCACTCTGAGGTACACATTTCTGAGAAGAATTGATCGTTTCAATGGGAGATCGAGTGACACCACACACTTAACCAAGGTGTCTGAGCACGGACAGAGAGGTCTGTCTGTCCAGCTAGAGGAAGTGATGGTTGAAGAGGAAGACAACAGAGAGCAATGGACGGATGAAGGAGGGACTGGGAGGAAACAAATAAAATACTCTGCACAGACGCAGCAGTAGCTGCTTTTCTTGCTTTAAAAGCAAATCCACTTTGTATGTAAATTAAAAATAATGTGCACCTCAAGATTTACATCATTCCTTCCAAATTACAGACATGCATTAATCTGACCTGTGCCTCAGCACTTAACCAGGATTGTTTATTATTTATCCAAACAGAGTTTTATACAGTTGAAATACTTGCTGGGATAACAGCCAGTTGAATTTCCCAACACCATTGGGCAAATTAAAAGCCCAACATTATCCACTGAAAAACAGTGGGTCATTTTGTGATTTTAGCATAACGGTCACATCGGGTCATGTAAAGTAAACTGGTCTTTTGTCTCCTACACAATCATTCTAAAAACCCACGGCTGTGAAACATGACACAAAGATTGCCAATCGAATCTTTGTATAACAATTTTACCACTTAGGTCAAATTTTTTAAAAATTTAAGAAGTATACGAATATTATTTTCCTGTCCTTTTTAAACGCCCATAGTCAACCAGATCATCCAGAAAAACCCAAACACACGTGCTTTACTCCATGTGCCCCAAAATGTGAAAACTTGAGACCAATGGGATGCCAAGAAACTTGCTTGGAGCTTTCTTAATACATCTACATGTCATAAAACTGGATACTGGGCTTCAACTGGCATCCAGTCATTTCTGTTTAAGTGGTCCCCTGAGCACCTTGTTTACCATTAGAGATGTCTCTTAACAGTCTCACTAGTGTGTTTTGTATTTGTTGGGCCATATCGAGTTTGCAAGTATTGACTCAAAGATTAGAAAAGCCCTTTTGAAAACTTTTTTACTTGTTTCAGAAGCAAGGCATCAAGGCAGAGTAGGGCAGGATATTCCATTAGGAATGAGGCACAATTCAAGAAAATTCAACTTGTACTAGAAACCTTCAGCTTAATGTGGTACATTTTAAGATTCAATAACAATTAAAATTATCCCATATATATGTTTTGTAGTAAAAGCTAAATCATGCTCTTTTCTTTTTGATGATGACGTCATTAATTACAGTTCACCTGAAAGGCAAAATGTATTTTTTCGTCCTTTTAGAACGCATACCTGGTCGTATTATTCACTTATTTTACTATATTAGCCAAAAGAAAAGAAAAGAGAGACAACAACAACAACAACAACAACAAAAAAAGTTGTTGTATTTTTTATATCAAAATTTGATAACACATATTTCCTCTTAAAAAAATGTGATGTGACTTTCAACATCTTAACCAGAGCAATTTCAACCCATAGTGTCATTACAAGCTAACATCAGCCTCTAACTCTGTATCGCTCATTGAACCACCATAAGCTCCATGTTTTTTTATGATGCGTCCCATTTGTCAATGGTCTGATCAATTTCCTGCTAACGTTTTGTCCTGCATGTATATCCTGTTTATACTGGAAAGACATCACAATATGAAAGTTAGATACTCTAGGAATGCTATGTCAGGTGAGACTTTAATGGTGCACAGACTTCCTGATAGATCATCAATCCTTCCCCACATGCTGATGACAGAGTGGAGCAGAGAGCTTGCCTCTTCCCACAGTCCAATGCAACATCAGACGCGATGGTGGGTGGTCAGCCTCAAAAGCAAGAGAAGGCAAGAGGGTATGAGAAAGAGACCTGGGGTCTTTTGCAATGAGCAACTTTTTAGTTTGCAAATTTAAATCCCGAGGGAATTTTTTGCTTTTGTAAGTGACAGTGACTGGAGAGGAAACCCTTAACTGAGAGGCACTGGAATCTCACAGGGGAAAGATGTTGCATTTCTTGTTGTTTTGCATCTGAAAAAATAAATAAAGCAGCAATATGAGGGTTAAGTTGCTTTCAAGTTGTTTGATGTTGTGTTCTCTCTGAACCCACAAAGACTCAAGGCAGTAATTTTCCCAACTGATGGAGAAACAAAAACATGAAAGAGTTGAAAATGATAACTATCTGTTCTGTAAAAAAAAAAATGAAAATGTGAATGCCTTGCAGAAAAATCTACAATTCTCTGTTCACTTTCAGAGCAATTTATCTTTGATTTGGGATAAAAAGAGTGACTAAAGAATGCAGAAAAACTAACTTTAAGGCAGAAAGCTGAATGCACAGACACCATAACTGATAAATCTGCGGTTCAGTTAGCTGCATTATCTTAGCTAAGGTGTTTTGCGGTTTTTTTGAAAAAAAAAAGAGACTATGCAGGCTTCATACAGATATCAAAAGATGATATCTAAAGCCAAGCTGCATGTAATTATTTGTGGATAAAAATCCTGCAACCAGACTGTCACATTTTATGGATTGTCACTTTTCAAAGAGAGGACAATACTGATACAATATTTAGTTAAACAAACACAATAATCTCCACAATAGATGCAGATCACTCAGGTTGAAGGACTGCCAACTCAAGCTCAGACATTTGCCTCTCAATGCAGGGCAACTGAAGTGGAATCTGAAACAATAAGTACATTAAGAGTTTTTAAATGACGTGTCGCAACTGTTTCAATGTAAAGCATGTCAACTGGTGTAGTAAAAGTAGCCAAACTACCCAACTGGGGTTTTTGGGGCCTATACTGATATAAGGGAGTGAGGAAATTTTGATATCGGCCAATATTATACATATATAATATCGTCTGGATGTGGTAATCGACTTCTAGTGATAAAGAAATGTAGTGGAGGCAGGATATCTGATATTTAAAAAAAAAAACAAAAAACTTTTACTCCCAACAAAAAATTATTGGACAAACTATGTAATTACACCATTTTAAATCACTAGTCCAAGCATTTTTTCCACCCTTAAAGATGGGGTAATGTTAGGCAACATCTGGAATTTGAGCTAGCTGTAGCACGAGATTCTTGAAGTAGCAACTCAGCCACACCTTCCCCTCCCTGTTTTTGCACCGGCTTGTGTTGTATTTTGTTTGTTGATGCTCTCTCTTTTAGGGCCAATTTACATCAAAGATTCACAACGACAGGAAACAGTTGCAGGGAAAGTTGCAGCAGAGTAAAGCTGGCTGACAGTGTTGTCTGCTACTGAGCTTGTCAAAAGCCAGCATGTAACTTCTTTCAACAGCCAATCAGCTCGTAGCAACGTCACCTGTCGCTAAGAAGCACAGCATAGAACAGCCAATAGGTATATGCACTCTAAAATGAGCCATAATTGGCTGTAAGTTCTGTCACAGTCTGAATACAGAGATAAGCCTGAATATAGAGCCAAAGAAAGGTGCAGAAGTCTAGTGTTCTTTCAGACCGCCTGAATTGCAATATGCTGAACAATTACTCTGGAATTTTTGCCCAATGACACCAAAGATAAACTGCCTACTCCAGCTTTAAAAAACAGTTTTAATACTGGCCCATCTGTGAACATATACACAAATGCCAATATATGTGCAATAGACCAATATCAGTGTACAATACTGGAAAACCAATTTATCATGAGGGCCCTACTAGATAATGGAGTGCAAAACAGATTGGTTTGACACTTCATAGCAAGAGGCAAACAAAAAAAACAGATGTACGAAAAGAAATGAAAAAACAGAGGAAAACATGCAGTGGGATACACGGGCAGTACCTCCCTTTTTCTTGCACAGCCACCAAAACAGAATCTGTTTTAGGGTCAAATCTCAGCTGAAGCAAAGCTGTGTCGCGCTGGCCTTGCTCAACCCTGTGACTCTCTTTGGTCTGGCACCACTGCTGCCAACAGCCAGCTGTCTTTTATCTGCCCCCCCGGCTGGTGTACCACGCGGCTCTGCTGGTGGCTTAGCAGCCAGAAAAAAAAGTCTGACACTGACCCTTGAGTCCTTTTCATTGTTAAACATTTTTTTCTCTTTCTTTGTTTCTTGGTCCATCATTCCATTCGCAAATGTATATTACTCATCCCATCCACAACTGTCTTCATTTCCTGTTATTTTCCTACTCTCTACCCTCTATCTTTTTTTCCTATCACTTTTAGATTGATGCTTATCTCTCAATGGCTAAACCTTGCAAATCATGCAGCATCTGCACACCTAGTAAGGATGGATATAAATCTATCTGGTTGTATATCATCTCATCACTGAAGAATAGAGATGTTCTGATACAATTTTTTCCTTTCCAATACCGATTCTGATAAAGTTTTGTAGCGGTCAATGCCTAGTACCGATCCAATACCAGCACATAAAAATAACAAGTTATTTAAAACATAAGTTGTAATCATAATTTTGTAAAACAAAAAGGTTTAAATAGGACAGTTTAAAACAGAAGTGCAGCAGCACTTAAAAAATAAAATCTATGGAAATCTAAATCCTTACACTACACTAAACTAAGCTAACTGGGAAGTAGCTGGGTACTGTTTAGCAGCTAATAAATCACAAGGTATCAGATCAGTGCACAGACTGGTACTCGCCAATGCCAATACCAATACCAGCATTTTTGGCAGTATTGTAGGCATTTTCAGATAGTGGTATCAGTATTGTAACAACTCTACTTAAGAAAGTACAACAGTTATTAGGCTAAATATTTCCTTACTTCAACATTACAGAGTCAAACGCTGTATTTTGGTCACCACAGCAAGATCTTATCTGTGCTTGTGTTTAGAGGCAGTGAACATCAGCCAATTTATACCCTGCATGCTTGCCTCATGTATGTGTGTTGCCGTCTGCTCACCAAGGTCAGGCTCAGACAGCATCAGCAAAAAGGCCTTATGTAACACCCACGCATATAATTAAATTCACACACACTAAAAGCATGTGTGTCTGCTGTGCAAAGTCGGTTCTTGTCCTTACTTCAATGAGAACATGGAGAACAAAGACAAGGTCAGTTCCTCTAATTCATGCAATGTTCTCTCCATGTCGTTCTCTTTGGGGTGCTGCTGGCCTACATAACAGCAACAGCTACAGTCACAGTGTTCTGAATGTTTCCCAAACGCTGACAGGGCGACCTGACAGCATCAAAACATCCGTTCAAAAGCTCTGTTGTATAATGGCTTAGTCAGCACATATTGGCCTCATTGCTGAAGCCACAGGACATCGTTTTATCCCTGTGGACAAACACTAGCAGGATGCCATTCTCAGGAAAAGGTACTGCAGAGAAACACCTTCAGGGTGCAAGATGTTCATGAACAAATACACTGAGGTACCACTTTTTGAAAGAGAATAGTATGGTAAATGGTAGCAACTATTGGCTAAAATTATATGGTACAACTAAAATTATGTAACCCAAGTGATACTGAATTACCTAAAAAAAATATTTCATCATTTGGAAATAAAACATAAAAAAAAAAT
>JAQLOL010014025.1:0-13246 GCA_029783665.1 Naso thynnoides
TTAAAAGAGATTTTATTCATAAAATAAGGCGGACCAGGCTTTTTCTATCGTACACTCTCCGTGTTTCACCTCTCTTACCTTTTCTGCACCGTTGTTTTCTTTTTCTTCACTGAGGAAATGTTGTTTTTCAGCCATACATCCAGTGTTTTGTCCTCTCCAAATATATTAAATGACATATTACTGAAAAACTCCATTAGCGCTTCTGTGGTTACAGTATCCTACCATCAACGGTAGAGCGGTAACCATGAAAGCGCCTGCATAGCAACGGTGAATATAGCCTATGGAGCAGCAGTGAATTCTCTGAAAATAACCACCGCTGAATTGACCAATCAGAATCGAGTATTCAAGCGAGTCATGTGCTAAAGATGGGTAAACAGGCAGGGGCTTTACGGCAAAACAATTCACAGGTCAACTTCTGAACCCAAGACTCACTTAGAGATGCCTCAGTGGCAGAACACCAAACAGCCACAAGCGAGCAAAGAACACAAGCCTGGTGTGCAAAATGTTACCAGAGGATCAGTGATAGGCAGAAGTCCAGAACAGGCAAGGTTGGTGCAAAATTAGCAAAATTGTGTCCATACTGTCGTGGACGTGTGATGGCATCAAACGATAGGTCTTCTGGGCAAAAAAGTGTAGTTTTGTTTCAGCCGCAGTGAAGTAGAGCCAAGGGAAATGGGAACTACAGAGACCATCGCATGGCAAACAATCTGAATCACAGCGGCTTTTGAATGATACAGAGACAGGCCAAGTTAAACTCAGATGTGTCGAACAATTAACACAGGAAGCTGAGCAGAATTCACTCTCACTTTCTCTTCAGTCTTCTCTTAATTGTCTGTCAAAGAGAACACTGTACTTATGTTATCAACAGAGACATAATGAGCCTGATTGGTATCAAACCCTGCATACCGTTACACCCCTTGTGGCAACAGGTGGTCCGTCCAAAGGTAAGTGCTGGGAAGTCGTGCTAATGCAGAGGAACAGTCTGGCCCAGAGCAGAGGGAGGGTGGAGCTGATATAGTGGAGCAGAGCAGAAACGTGTGATTGGCTGAGGAGTGAGTGTTCAGAGCTGCCAACAGAGAACGGGCTGTGTTCAAAACCCAAACTGCAACACCTCCTCCGTTAGATATTCTATGGTAAATACAGTCAAGTGTAGCCTGTTGAGAGTTATTGTTTCTCCAACTTGCTTAGGCTGCCATTTAAATAGTGATGCTCCGGGTGCACCTGAATGGAATCAAGTTGACACTCTGATTGGTTCAACTCATGTTACCCTCAAAACACACTTATAATTACCTGGGTCACAGCAAACTAAATTTAGAAACAACCTGACTCTATCAGATCAATTAGTTTTACTAAGGAAATTACTTGATTGGTATCTGCACGTCACCAGGCTTTTTCAGGTGTCCCCTTTTCCCTTGCCCTGTTTATTTGCCTTTCATTATTCTCTAATGAACTTCCGTAATGATCCCGATCGCGGTTGCTAAGACACTATGATGCAACTGCAGAGCAATCTATCACTTAGCAGCTCACCAGCTTTTGTTGTGGTTTCGTTTCATACAGGCCAACGCAGAGTCCCTGAACAATATTTATCAGTCACTTTTCAACATGAGCCCCTTTTCACATCCACATAAATAACATCCACATCACAGCTCGTAGTAAAAAATAAAATCTTTGACTTTTAAAGCCCATTTTGTCCTTAAATTTACATCTATGACTGGTGTGTTCACTGCATGCCAAATCATTCAGATCACTAGGCCAAAATGCCTTAAAGTTTAAATGTGATCGGTTGCTGATGAATATTTCAGCATTTAAAATGTCTAGCTTTGACCGAATCCAACATTGTCAGAACCTTAACTTAATGCTCTATGGTAATTTTGTTATTGCAGAGCTCCATGTGTTTGTGTGGAGGGACTAGGCAGAGGGCAAATGTTGGTCTGAAATTTTAGCAGCAGGACTCATAGGGCCTGATTTACTGAAGGTTTGCTTGTGAAAAAAACATACAAATTTGATATCGTCCACAGAACAAATGTGATAGTTGTCACATCTGATCTATCAAGGGAGCGCACTGAGGATAGTGTCTTTCAAATTAGCAGGACAGCTTATTTATGCAATGTGCAGCATGGGATGTTTTTACCCGAGTGTGCAAAGTACAGGGAGGAGAAAATGCAAATGGCCTACATTGATGTAGCACAAACACTGTGATTTATCAAGCCTGAAACCAATTTGAGTGACTGCAGTTTGTGTCTTTATTTAATGTTTGAAAGAGAGGTGTCAATCGGCACAGTGTTGCACAGAGACGGCTGCTGTTGTTAGGGAGATGAGGAGTAATAGGCGAAATGAAAGACTGTGGAAAGAACGTGTTTTTAACACTAGTATGGCATTAGAAAAATAAATACATATTGTCTATCCAGTGATGCAATTTTGGAGCATTTGGATGAGCGCAGAGCTGATTTGGAGCCTCATATGAGACGCTCCAGGCTGCTCTCTGCAGTCCTCCACGAGCTAATTTCTGCTTGTAAAATTGTTCCTCGCAAAAATAAATTTAAAAAATATGATTTAGAATAACAAAAATATGATAAAATACAGTTTCTTTGATCTAATCTATTTCTGTCATCTGAATTCATCTTCATGTAATTTTCATTTATTCCTTCATTTTCAGAATGACTCATACCTGTGTTTGTACATGAACTCTTGTCGTGGCAAACAGCCAAACGAAACACAACATTCACAGCCACTGTAGAAAAAGAAAATGAAATCTACATTTTTCTTCCTATTTTTTTTCTTTTTTTTCCTTCCTACTCTTTTCTTTTTTACAGTTGGTGCATCTCTCCTCTAGTGCGCTCCCCTCTCCATTTCATTTTGTGTTTGTGCTGCCCTTTTTTTCAAACTCCTCTAGGCAGAAACCACTGAAACACACAAAACCCTCATTTAAATCCAGCCCACTCCGCCATGTTTGCACCTGTTGTCAGCCACAGTTATTCTTCGTAGATCACTTGCAAAACATAAGTATTCTCGAGTGCACACGCAGCATTTGGGATCTTAGTAAATCAGGCCCATAATATTTGGTGACAGTGTACAGCTTCTGACTGCAAAGAGGGGATACACCAGTTTGTGATCTCATGTCTTTGTTGCGGCTTTTTGAAGAAAAGTGTGAACTGTCACATCCAAATGCTGCCCACTCATCCAGAGGACACCACTGCCATGTCCCTTTAAATGGAGGTGAGGAGTGCCAACACTTTATAGGTGTGTGTGTGAGTGTGTGTGTGTGTGTGTGTGTCTTGCAGTCGATAGATTTGAGACACTGCGTGTCACAACTGCTGGACTCTATTATTATGCTTTCAATCTGCCGTCCAGCTGCACCTCTGATAACAGATGTGGGGCTGCCTTTGTCACTGTGTGTTCATCTTTGTCTTCATCTGTCTTACTGCTCCGTGAGCTGCAGTCTGTCTGCTTCTTTCTCTTCTTGCTTCTCACCATTCTATCTTGTGTCCCACTCTTTTCTAGTGAATTGTATTTTCCTTTAGAAAAGTACAAATCTTTAAAGCTCAAAATATGGAGGACCTTTCTCCATTTGACCATTTTCACATTTACAGTCACATAACTTTATTGAATTAAAAATCAAAGTGCTGTTGGTCCCTGACTTTTCCAAACAGTTTATTTTTATTTAAAATGTTTTTCATACAAATTGCACTGAATGCAAATAAATGTGATCATTTCTATCTATTTTGGCCACAGGCGGTCACAATGTTTACACAGATTTTGCTGTAGTTAAATTGATACATTTTCGTGCGGTAGCAGCTGCATCTTGGTTGCCTGGCAACTATCATTGTCTCTGTCAAAATCTAAACTTTAAGAGAGGCTGCGAGTTTCATCTACAGGCGCAGTTTATGAAAGTGGGCGTTTTCTCTTCCTCATCATATCTTCATTGTTATTTCGTTTTATATATATATATACAAAACGAAAAAAAAAATATATATATATTCAACACAATAAATGCATTACTCTCTATATTGGGTATTTATAATGAAGGTTAATAGAACTTGGAATCCGGCGGTCAAAATGACCACTTGCAGGTAATTCTGAACCATCTATTAGTTATAATAGTTAAGTAGAAAACTAAACAATCAAGTGAAAGACGGATGAATGGACATTTAAGTTCAGTCTTATGCAATGGCCTGCTCATATCTGCAAACATAACGTTTTTTTCCCCCCAACTGCCTCTGTTTGGAATACATAATAGCTTCTGTGCTCTTAAAACATCTTTTCTGCACGAGTTGATTCGGCTGCTAGGTGCACCGATGAGCCCCTGCAAACTATAGCATTAGTTACATGTACCTTACGGTGCAACCTGGACACATCATTAGTTCAGTCAGACGACCCATGTTTGAAATGTTTATTACAGCAGCAAGTAGACTACTGGTGTGTGTTTGGCAACTAATGTTTGACCTCATCACTCCCTGCAAATAAGTTCACACAGACATATAGAGGAGTGGTGCACAAAATAAACTGAAGCCCCGGTTGGAGCCGGCAGGCGGATGCTGCGGAGACAGTGGGGCTGAAAGAACACGCAGTGATACTTGGTGACAGGCAGAGGCAGAGTTGGGAGAATTTTTGCAGTTTAAACGGTCGATTTGAGAGGGTGTGATTGGTAAGTTGGTAGATAGAGTGGGGAAAGTTGCATGTGTGCAGTAGTGCAGCTCGACTCATCCGCCTGAACTAGCTCGCAGGCATCACTTTATTTACTCATTTTCAGTTCTGCTTCCATCACCATACATTTGTGTTCAACCCCCGACTGTTATCCAATTATTTGCTTTACAAAAAGAGCTGAGACTTGCTTTAAACTTTCAGTCCTACTCTTCTCTGTGTTGGGAGACAGTTTCTCAATCTGACTGCACTCGTTAGAAACCAAGAACGCTTTTAGGAAAAGTGTCTGTGAGTCACACCCAGGTCTTTATCCAGCGTCACCTCTGAGCCTTGCGTAGATTCGCAGCAGGGGAGTGCAGCTTTAATGAACCAATTAATTCCTCAGTTAGAGACATGATACACTTTAATTGGGTTTTTGAACCTACCTTTTTCCTTCTCGCTTGCTGTGTGTCACTTTCCAGCAGAGACAAAACTGGCAGCACGTAAGTAAGTAAAGTACTCGGGACAAAATAACGTAACTGCGGCTTTGTGTTCTAACAAACTTTGTCATCACCCCCCCATCCATCAAACTGATTCATTTGAGTTCATGCACTTGAAACTCCAGGTATAAAACCAGAAATATGACAAATGCATTTAAACAGAAATGAAATGCAACGTCTCTTTAAAACAATTTGCACTCCAGAGTCATTCCAGCTATGCAGGCTGGCCCTGGGGCACAGTGTGCTCTCAATGAAAAATTACCTAAGAAGAGAACTCACAGTCTCAACTCAGCCACTCCTGCAGCCCAGTGCGTCCACATTAAGTTCTATGACAACTATCATCAGTAATACAACTGCAGCTCTGCATATGGTGATGTTGTTTTTGTTGTTTTTTTTTACTTTACCTGTACTCAGTACTCAAGTTGAGGGGGGATGCGGATGGATGGCCTCCCCCCTGAAACAAAAACTGTCAAAATCATCCCACTTGTAAAACTGCCATCCCTCCTTTCCATCCCTTTTCTAAAAAAGTCATTTTTATCAATAAATTTGGGAATATACTAACATTTCTTCCTCAGAGATTATTGCACATGTTGAGCAAAAGAAATAATAATAGAAATATATATATTTTTTTTAATTAAAAGGGGAGGGGGCACGCACACATGCAACGACATGACAACGACACAACATGATGCCAGAAGGAGCGGCACAAGCTGCAGGACGGCAGCTCTGCCACTTTCAGGATATTATTGGTGGCTGGATGCCAACTGCCGTCAAACACCAAAGAAGAAGAGGAAGATGTCAGCATGGCCAAATGGGCAGGTGGGCAGCGTGACCTTAGGGACTTCTTCAAAAAGACAAAAACTACAGGTGAGACATTGAGACTAAGATAAATCAAGACTCAGGAGTCTCAGTCATTACTTTTAATTAACTTACAACAATCACCCACGGTTGAATCTCTGGACATCAGCAATAACAACGCAGCTAGTTTGGAGTTTACGTTAATCTCTCTTGTTAACTACCTAGCTAAAACTTGAGGACTTCACGAACGTTAACGCTAGGCTTGTCACTCGGTCCATTTGATTTTTATGAACACAGCAAAAGAGAAACAGATATTTAACGATAGTTGAGAGTTTATCTGACTCCAGTGTTGTAATGATGAAATATTCTTCACAGGGCTTTGTATTGTTGATGGGTGATGGGATTTGTCAGGCAAAAAGAAAAAAAAAAGAAAAAAGTGAAGACAGATAGAATTCATTTCTTAGGTGGTTTCAGAGATTTAAGAGGTTTCTGTAAATGCATTGTGAAAATAATACAACATTGCATTGAAATTAAAAAAGAAAATGCAGCCTACTTTTGAATCCTTAAGTACTTTTAAAAGCCAGCACTCCAGTCCTGGCTTTCAAATGTTATGATTTTGCACTTTAAATAAAACTGACTTGACTTGAGGGGATACAGAAATCTTATTTACAGTGTTTTGTGGGTTTTTGTTTTGATAATGATTTTTTTTCCCCTGGACATTGTTGTAGTTAAAAATAGTGATAAATGAATTCCAAACAGATTAAAAAGTAACATGAGTATTAACTTATACTTGATTGATCCCTGTGGGAAAATCAACCCCCAACTATATTCAGGAGCAGTGGTAGTCACAGGGCAGCCTGGTGACCGACTCCAGCTCTGAGGCACCTCGATCAAGAACAATTACAGGAGTATCTGATACCTGACATCCATAACACGCATGTTGTTTTTTTTCCCAGCGTATGATTATCTTCTGCACAATATAATAATCAAAAGGGTGCACTGCTGGTCTGCCATCCTCTGTGCTGTCATCGGCACTATCAAATTATTTATCCCCATAAGGTAAGACCCCAAAGGCCCCCCTGATTTTTTTTTTTTTTTCCAAATCAAGTACTGCCTGTACTTGTTCATTTTTGAATACACCAGAAATTTGTGAAATATTTAATCTGCTCATTAACTCCACTAACTTTTTGACAAGAAACCAAGTGCATAGGTGTAGATACTTTCAAACGCAGGTAAACTCATTAAAAGTAGATGCCTTTTTAGTTTTAGAGTATCCATCATCACTATCAATTGGAGCTCAGGTCAATTAATACTTGTGACTGCTGCAGAGACATTGACTCATGAATGCTGATTGAACTCTTTCAAACATAAGAAAAAAGGAACTTTTGTATTTGTTTAAAAATAATTGACAAAGTTTTTAACAAGGTGGCAAACACATCTTGGGTTGCTAATTAATGGCGGTGCGGTGAGCTACTTGTATGTTATATTTTGGTCTGTCATTGATTTTTTGTTTTTTTTTTAACGGGAATGGAGTTGTGAAAGCAAACTTTAAAAAGTTATCTTTAATGAGTTCTGCTTCTACTTCAAGCATTAAGATGAATGGAGACATTGGGGTAGTCTTGGGACATAACTGCCTTGTCACTCACCATTTTTACTCACACACAATATTTGGGTTATTGACGGGATATTAAAGTATTCCAGTAAGGCTGTGACTCATGTAAATACCTTACCTCTGTAAGAATGAAGCGATTAAGCCTTTATTCTGATAACGAGAAACCAGAATAAGATAGCTGGGTTACACCTATATAAACCAAAGTATTCAGACATGTATACACCTTACCCTGGTAACCACTGGGGCACGCTCTTGTGTGCTTGTGTGTGCAGTAACAAGGAAGAGAGGGGCGGAGCCTGCCCACTGCTAGCTTAGCTCAAACACTGGTAGTCAATGGGAAGTGCTAGCCTGACTCAGCCTACATTCATCAGACAAACTTTCCAACAACTCTAAACAGTCTTGTGTGCTTGTTGTGACTTGTTTGTTTAACACGTTATGTTATTTTTACACTCACATTTGCACTTTTTTTTTTATAAATTTAGAATTAAATATGTTTACTGTTGTTATAAGTTACTGTTTACTGGCACGCATGCTCCCTGCAGTTCACGTCCAGTGTCTTCATCCTGTTGCTCTTTTCTTCAGCAAGATGTAAAGTGGCACAATTGTTTGCAGCGGCATTCGGTTTTGTAAAATGGTTGAAGCAGGGCACAAACACAGGATGACATTAACCGGTGGGGCAAAGCATGCATGCGCACTTTGGCTGGGTAGCGAGCTTTATGGGATGTTATGTATACAGGAACATGACTGGAGCATTGCGGGTCGTTGTCCATGTAAACAGGTCTGTCACTGGTCTAACCATAACCAGGGTAAGACCAGTAACCAGAATATTGCGTGCATGTAAACGTGGTCACTGTCCTGTCCCTCCCTCTGTCTCTCTCTCTGGGGATGCTAAGGTTGGTCAGGAGTGGGGAAATACTGAAAATCTGGAAAAGGGGTTCGAGTGGTACTCTTACTTTTGGTTTGGTTTGGATTGGTCCTAATTAATTAGGTTTTATACCATTTGTCCCATTTTGCAACTTTGTCAAGGCAATTTCTAAATGTCAGAATTCATGTTTTTTACCCTTTGATTATAAAAAGCAGACAGAAAAAATGGGGAGAGAGAGAGAAGGGAAGGATTTGTGATCAATTTCCCTTGTTATATCTAAACAAAGAAAGTTGCTGGTATGTTCATGCCTGTTTCACCAAAATGCACACGTGACGCCTGAGGGGTTCTTTCTAAGATTTGACTACTAGAAATAACTGACAGTAAACCTAAGGGGAGCTTTGGTAGAACAGAGTTATTATTTCAGACTCATGCAGGGTTGGGAAGGGGAGAGAGAGAATAGAAATAACTCAAGGGAAACATTAAGATGCCATGTTGGATGTGATCATAGTTTGATCTGAAAGAGCAAGGTTCTGTTTTCTGTGTCTGCACCGATCTGTTTTACCTTCAGTTGTCAGATTAGGCTTCTACAGTCTTGTTTTTACTGCCGAATGGCCAATAATTGTAATTTGCAGTAAAAAGTAAAGTTTTTCTGATGATATGATTAGTGAGAAACATTTGTTGTTTACAGAAAGTAAAAGACTGCAAGCAAAGAAAAGGGGGAGGACAAAAAACAGAAAGCTGATGATTCATATTTGACAAATCTGCACATTTACCAACCTTAAACGGAGAGCTCACACACACACACACACACAGCGTAATGTGTGTGTGTCCTCTCATGTGGTGACACTAATACATGAAGCTAAACACAAATATATAACCTGGAAACGCCTGTTTGTTTGTTTCATGAAGCAGCTGAAAGAGATGCTTTTGGGTTATTTGTCTGTGTTTAGCTTTGTATTTAAGTGTTGCTACATGAGAGGACACCACTAAACATTTGGCGATTCAGTAAGCGAGTGTTTATTGTACTTTTTTGATGGACTGTGTGAGTGCACATGCCCCTCTGTTGTTTTCAGCTAGCAGTCACGTTAGCAACAAGCTTCAGCTCTCAGGACTGAACCGTTCATCATATTAATGCTGTAGAACATTTTGTATGACTGTAAGTATCCTTATTATAAGGCTTACAAAAAAACAAACTTCCCTTTTAAACTTTTATATTCACACGAAGTACTATTTATTATGCAAAGTATTTTGAAACAATCAAAGATAAAAGTAAAAACAGATAGTCTGAAAACTAGATTACTACATTCCACACTAGGAACGTATTTATTACGGTTCTTATTATCAGACATGTGGATTAGAAAAGTTTTTTACCTTGACATGTTTCGACTGCTCCTGCAGTCTTCCTCAGAAGGCCAAAGTTATCCAGACTGAGAGCAACAAGTACCACCGTTGGATCAGGGAGGCAACTGAGATCAGAAAGCGAGCACACAGGACTGTAAACCGGGACAAGGGGGCCTACATGTTGCCACACACCTGGGATGCGGTCAGACAGGAAGGGGGGGCGGTCGTTCTGTCGGATTTGACAGCTGGCCTGTCAAACTTGATGACCGACCTGTCAGATTTGACGGGACGATCGAACCTGTATAAGAGCACCTGACGACTCATTACTTCAACACCATGTGACTCTTCTGAGGAAGACTGCAGGAGCAGTCGAAACATGTCAAGGTAAAAAAAAACTTCTCTAATCCACTTGTCTGATAATAAGAACCGTAAAAATAGATGTTTGCTAACTTCTATTTAACTTCTTTTACCAACTTCCCATCGTCAGCCACAATTCAAATCAGTCATGACTCTGACCTTTTATGTTTTCAGAGATAATTTCTGCATACACATAAAAAGCAAGAAAAATCTAGTTGAAATCTTGCCTGACATGGCAAAAATGTGGTAGTACTCTGATAATTTATGGTGTTAGCTACACTGAGATATAACCTGCTAAAATTACAGCTTACGGGTAGTTTTGGCTTTTCTTTAATTTTTACAATACTCAGTCAACTCAGCAGAGTAATTAATGCGTAATATGTGGAGACGAACGTTGACAAAAAGAAACATCCGTGCAGGCACTTGTCAAACAAGGACAACAGAACTGATGTGTTGCCCTTTACATTAAGATTGGTTTCATCTTTATTGTACATTGTTATGCAAAGCTCAACAGGTGACCGCAAATGATGACTCAGGCCCTGTCCATATGTACATGAGTGTATATATATATATATATATATTTTTTTTTTTTTTTCAAATAAAGAGATAAATAATAAACAAACAAAAAAAAACTTTGCTGTTTCTCTATGTTAATACATATGTGTGCATGGCAACAGTTCAGGTCCAACACAACCAGCAGATAAGAGGCGTAGATAACAGGCGACACACTTAACTAAGAGTAAGAAAACAGGAGAGAAGACAAGAAGACAAATCTCACAGGGAGAATAAATTAAAAAAAGGAAGTGATCTCTCTGTGGTTGAGTGCTCATCAATGTCCATAAAATCAAATCAAAGTGTTAAGGGTTACAAAATTCTAAAATTTGTTTATCTTCACCAGTAATCGTCAGTTTTGAGACTTTGTCAAACATACAGACACAATTCCTTCTCTCACACCTAAAAGATCACTTTATCTTACGCTAAATAAAGATTTCTCCCCAGTCTGTGGGATCTATTTACTTTAATGTCTCATACAAGAAAACTGTCATGTAAACTTTGAGCTGTGCTACATCATCGACCGCTTGTTCACCCTCCAGATATGAAACTCACAAGGAATACAAACACAATTCAATTGCACATTTGCACATGCATGATTAATGTTGCTATGGGGACATAAGAGCACTTTAATGTTACATAAGCATCGATATCCTGTGTTAAATATGCCATGTGATACTAAATAATTGAGTCTATTTTAAATGTATTTTAAATGATCACTGTACTGTACTGCACTGCTGACAGGCCTTGTGTAAACATATATATGCATATATCATTGCATTTGCTACACAAGTCTTGCAGTGCCGTATTAGTGCAGGAAAAGATACACAAATTATCATATATGATATTGAGGGGAAGAAATTGCTCCGACTTGCTTGCATTTTTTAAAATCAATCACAATCGTCTTGGGCGGCATCACGCCAGGAATGCATTATGGGATTCTGAAAATGGTAATACAGAGACAGTGGAAGAGAAAAAGAATGCAGATTGAGATAATCATCCAATGGCAGGCTTACACCCACTGTCTACATGCAGTGAGTCCTCCTGAATATAGAAAATCCTTGCTCTGTGAAAATGTGATCGACATTTTACTTAAAACTAAGCGTAGACGTTTTAAAATGAGTCTTCAGCTGACTCTAATGGAATTTGTCTAAAATCCTGACAATCCCTTTAAAAACAATGTTAGTATTGGATTGATTGATGCTAACAGCAGGAGGCACCAAAGCCAGAAATGTGCAAATCCCACAAATAGGGATTTTAAATTGGGTGAACAGTCTCATAAATGCCTGCTATCTGAAAGGCAGATGATGTGCTGTGAATTCATTGGCAGATTTGGCTCCTCTTCCAGAGTGTAAAAGAATGAGAATATTAGTTCAGTTTAGAGAACTTGATTGTCCTCAGGGAGGACAATTTGTGCTGTAGCACATGCGTAGTGCGGGAAGGTACAGACTGGGACACATCGCAACTGTGTTGAACAAATATGAGAGTGCAGGAACAACTGCGCATTGCGTCAGCCGTCCTAGCATCTTCAGTCCAAGCAATACAAACAATCTGAATCATGATTACATAAATGCCTAAACTGCATCTTGTTACCCTCATGCACTCCTTATGTGATATTCATTTACCTGCATTTTGTTTTGCAGATTTTAAGGAGAGTTGTTATGCTTTTCCATCTTTTCTGACCTGTTACAACGTCGGATACTCGTGTTAAACGATGTCAAAGCGTCACATAACGAGGTCCATGCGTTTGGAAGAGAGCCCTGCAGGCTGTTTCAGTTGGCTCTGCATGCTGTGTTTTAAAGTGCTTTTTTTAACAGTGTTTTTCCAGCGATGTTAATGCGTGCTGGACTTCCTTATATGGGCATGTCAACTCTGTGCACATGGCGCTGTGCCCACCCCTCCCCCGCTCTGCTCAGACACTGCTGCTCTCTGCTTCACGGATTACTGTCAGCACCTTGTTCGACATGGCTGCAATAAAGTGTTTTTTTGGGTGAATGAATTACAGTTAACTTCCTAAACTTTTCTAAGAAGACAAGCACCAGACCGAAGTTTATAGTAGTAGTATAGTTCGCGTTTCTTGTGGATTTACTCTGTGTGGATTTAGTTACTTCCTCGAATAGCACATAGCTGGATTAATGGCTGTACTGCTGCTGAAGGACCACGCTGTTCCCAGAAGAGTGAGAAGTCGAGCTGTAAGTAACATTTTATCAGTGTCCTTGCTGTGCCTATTTTGTGTCAGCAAAGGGGTTGTGAGTATAGAATGTGGATGCACGCATTATGGGAAGGGAGAGGAGTAATTAACCGACACAGAACGTATTAAGAGAATGTAGTAAATACAAGGAAGACAGAGGACACGAGTCACAGAGTTCTGAAGATCTGTTGTGTTGTGCTTGTGCTCTACAGGAGTCCAAAATCAAAATGAAAGACCCAAAAATGAGTTTCATAGCTCTCCTTTAAATGAGAATTTGCCTGACAGATGTTTGTTTTGTACATCATGATGCTGATAAGGAAGTAGAACCAACGACATGTCAAGTCAAGTCAAGTCAAGTCAATTTTATTTATATAGCGCCATATCACAACAAATGTTATCTCATGACACTT
>JAQLOL010014026.1:0-13243 GCA_029783665.1 Naso thynnoides
TACAGTTCATTCATTCAACAGTAGTATCGGATCGGTATCGGATATCGGCCGATACGCTCAGCCCAGGTATCGGTATCTGATTGGATCGGAAAAAACTGGATCGGTGCATCTCTAATCATAACTGAATGGAAGAAGTGGAGTAAAATAAAACTTTAATGTCCCCAAGGGGCAATTAGGTTTATAGACAGTAGTCAACAATAAAATGAAACAATAAAACCGTAAAACATGTACAACACAGACAGGATCAACATCACACACTGTCACAAAAAAATCATGAAAAATTCGAACAATTTTACCATTGCTGCATAGTAAAGCCTGTGATAGCCTAGCCAGCAAGGACGCGAGCGCTAGCCAGCTAACAGGGCTGCTCGTGCTGACATTATTTCTTACTTTGATAGTGATAATCCTGGCTTTGCGCCTAGCGCTATCCAGAGCCGTTTAAATGGCTCTGGCGCTGGCGAAGGCCTGTGTTATAAGGTTTAAATGTGTGCCTGGATGTCAGCTCTCTCTCCCTACAACTGCTTCTCAAGGGCGCTGCTATAAATATGAGCACTCTCTCAGTAGACGCACCCGGTTAAATATTGGTTTGCTCTGCACTGCCAGATCTTTCTCCTCACTTTGTGTTAGCACTGTGCCAGCCATGGAAAGAGGGTAGCTTAATGTTTGAGTTTGTGCAAGCAGCGACAGCATAAAGCCTAAGTGCTGCATTCATCTTGATGGTTGTCGAATGTTGTGTGTGTTTTGTGCCTATTTGGGACTCCGGCTACATCCACGTTGCTGCATCTTGAAGTTAAGACGGAGTCTTAAATCAAAGACGCTCCTCGTCCATATGTGCTGTGTAAGCTCCGTAGCAGTTCACAGTTTACAGCCAAACTACACGCATATCACATGACTGCTCAACGTCACACGGCACCTGTTCTTTCAAAGATTGTTTCTCCTTTCTGATATCTAGCCTGTTGAATTAGCAAGCAGTTGTTTTACTTCAATGCATGTGTGTTAATCTGGCTCAAGAAAGATGATGACAGCCTTACAAACTTGTCTGATGATGACAGAAACAGCTCGTCAGGATAATCCGACTCATCGATGGTTTTCGGGAGTCTTCCCTCAACACTTAAGTAACGTTAATACAATGTGCAGGTCACCTTTGTGAAAACACCCATGAGCGCCTGCATTGTTGTCGTTGCCTCCACATGCGGACACACTTTTTCATTCGGGTCGATCAGGACCGATCTGGACCGACATGCAAAAGTTTTCTTACTAATCCTCTGGAACCACAACTCCATTAAGAAAATTTTTCCAATCAATGTGGGGCTGACAGCAACACTGAACATGGGAACTGTTGCAGTTTGCTGAATAATATCTTTCCTCCTGCGCATCTAAGCAGTAGTAGCATGATGATAAAATACAAAGTTTAACTGTAAAACAGCTGCTAGCAGAGACAACAACGTCCGCAACGCCTGTAATTTGTTATCCACGTCGAAATAACGGCAGGTAGTCAAGGCTCACAGATACATACAGGCTTGTTTTCTTCTGTAAAATAGTAACACGACACCTACTCCAGTGTGCAAACAAGCTGCGCGTGGGCCTGAAGAGTTAATGCTGTCTTCTCTGAGTTATCTGTGATCTCTGCTCTGTGGTTTTAACCTCTCCTTCGCTGTATGACCTCTCACCTTTGTGCTCCAGACTCAGACCAGAGAAGCCGGCCCTGTCTCAGGACGACGAGACCAAGGGGTCAGCCAGGAGCTCACCCCTTCTCACCCAGACCTCCCTCCTCCTCCCCCTCCTCCTCCTCCCCCTCCCCCTCCTCCTCCTCCTCCACTACCATCCCCTCATCTGCCTCCTTCTCTTCCTGCTGGGCAAAGCCAGGATGCAGCAGCAGCAACCAAGAGCCACCAGGGGAAAGAAGGAAAAGGTGAGCTATGGGATTAATCCGTCTTGGTTTTATGATCATACTGCACTGATAAATGTTGCTTCACTACCAGATGAACACTCATTATGATCATTTACTAATTACAGTGCACATGGGCTGTTTAAAATATTCTCTCCATTGTGCTGTGCTTCTCTTTACCTTAGTTGAGGATGCAGGTTGCAGCTAATTTCCCCGATGGTAAAACAAAAATTTTAATTGTGACGAGTCAACTAGTGTGTAAGCAAGAAAACACACAGAGAACCGTCTAAATTGAGCACCATTTCTTGTATGAGGTTAAAACATTTAAATCTCGAATTATGTGTGTATTTAGAAGCCCTGTAGCCCTAAATATGCTTCGAGACGATTAACGTTACTAAGTCGATAAATTAAATGCTTTCATAATGTGCGTCATGTTGTGCCGTGTATCACTAAAAATATGCCCATTAGGAGACATGACAACTGGCTGAATAAAAGTTAACTAATAGCATTTAAAACAAAATACACGTCCAGTAAAATGTGTGCCACTTCCAGTCATCTACTATTAACAGTCAGCGCACCGTATTTAGGGTTAATATAGTGCATTAACCTCTGCTTTCAACAAAACATGGCAGCGGATCACGGGCAGTCATTTCAGTGATGAGTTGCGTTATCTTTTCCGACCGTTGGCATCACAGCATCAGTGGGTTGGAGCGCAAATGCAGATGTCAACCGAGCGTAGTTCCTCCCTGCTGTGGTCGAGTGGTTGTATGCGAGCTTTTGCTTACACAGCCGACACACGACCCTGTTATCACCGTCTTCTGCATCAAAATGCTGCCAAACTGAGACGATTTTTTCTTCGAGCTGCAGTCTCTCTTTGTCCCACTTAAGTTTCACTTTTCCACCTGCTGGAGTGTGCAGGAGGGGTGAAGGGGGCAATGGCCTGCAGGGAGGCTGGCTGCATAATATACGCAGCGCTCTGCATTTTTAATTGAATATTATTAACCGGCTAGCGTTTCTAGAGCTGACTAGCAAGTGAGTGGCCATTTCAATGTTTAATGGACCAGCCGCCCGCATCCCTAATCTGAGTGTCTCTGCCTTAATTACTCTATTATGTACTGTATGTGTGTATGGCTTTACCAACACCCTCCCTTTGTTACTATCCCCCCAAGAAGTGTGCGTTTGTGTGTGTGTGTCATACAATGTTGAGCACGAGCAAGATGTGACATGCGCTAAAGCTAAGCTCAAAAGAATGCTGCCTTAGGCATCAAAGTTTGTTTTCGTGTGTGTGTCTTGAGCTGCTGTAGTTTGAGGTAAGGAGCCAAAATGCTAGCTGACGGTCACTGGTGCATATTCAACTATTATTTGAATATACAAGTTTATCTGTTAGCCCTGAGTAGTGTATTGGGATGGAAGAAAAAAAATTGTAAATGTTCATCCTCGTGCTGGAAAAATAAATCTGAACCTCTTTGTACGACGGAATGCCCAGTGAGAACATTTTGTTTTGTTGTTGTTGGGCATGAAGAGACACAAACATTATCAACACCTCAGTTCTTCCTGCCTTCCTGAGAGCTGTTAGAAAAGCAAACAGCATTATTACATTATCATGGATTCCACTGCTTTTCTTGGAGGATCCGCCCTCCTCTGCTTCTGGCTGGTTGCCGTTGGTTGCGTTAGTTGTGCATGACTATGAGAAAGTTTCTCTCAAACACAGAGGCTGTATGTATTATGTGTAGCTCTAGTTATGTCAGTGTTTATCTTGTGGTTGGTTAGTACAACAAACAGCCAGCAGCGGTGTTGGTACAGTTGATTGTGAGCTGTAGTTTCCACGGTAAACACACTGAACTCTTCAGCTGTTGCATCCCTCCTGCAGGCCGGCTGCGGCTTCTCTCGCGCTCTCCATAGCCCAGAGACACAGCTGCAATAGCCGAGGAGGTTTATCTGTTTTCTGGGAAAACTGCGGTTTACTATCTGCTGTACCTGCACTGCTGCTGCTCCTCCACAAAAACACAGACAACCCCTAAATTCCACCACATGCATGTGCGGTGCGTCTCCGCTGCAGACCGACAGTGGAGCTGATACGTTTCAGTTCTAAACAACGTGTTTGCTTCTACTGATTGCGGCTGTGTTGCATTCGTTCTCCGTTGAAGCTCAAGTGATCCGGAGTGCTCTGCGGCAGATACGCAAGGCTTCTATTTTTGCCGGATGATGGAGCACAACGCAGCACTTCAGCACAGAGCAGATCAAACAGGACAGGAAGTCAGACACAGATACAACATTAAAACGAGGGCTGCAACTAACTAAATAATTATTTTCATTATCGATTAATCTGCCCATTGTTTTCTCGATTAATCGGTTATTCAATAAAATGTCAGAAAAGTGCTAAAAATGCTCATCTCAGTTTCCCAGAGCCAAATGTGACGTCTTCAAATTGCCAAACAACAGCCCAAAACACCAAGACTTCATTTATTTTTTTATAAATGACACCGAAAAGCAGCAAATCCTCACGTTTATCACACTCAACCAGTTGTTTTGACTTTTTTATTTGAAAAATAACCAAAACGATGAATCAGGGATCAAAATAGTTAATGATTAATTTTCTATAATCGATTATTCATTGGAGCATTGCAGCTCTAATAAAAACGGCCTTTTAATTTCACAGTAAAACACTCCGTGTTGACGTCAGATCATATTTCACTGAGCTTCATTAATAAACCCTCATTTTCAGAGGCCGCGCTCGCTCGCGCTTGATCCCGTAACAACTGTGAAATCTCGTAGTCTCGCGATTCCAGCTGTTGGGCAGTGCTGCGCTCGGAAACACAGCTGGTAGGTGTTGACGGACGGCGGAGCACGGAGCAAACACGCAGCGGAGCCGTTCCGAAACACATCCAGTGGAATCCCGGGGCAAACCTGAGTCAAACTCTCAACTCACAGGACTTCGTAGTCAACCAGAAACCAGTAATGTTCAATTTATTGTGGTTTCATCTGAACTGGGTAAGCATATGAATGTCCGGGTCTCCTGTGAAATGTTTGAAATGTCAGACTTTTTAAATTAATTTATTTTTTTTAAGTTTATTAGTTTGTGGGAATCCTCATAAGCTACAGCATTGCTGCAGCTACACCCCAGCTTCTTCCTGAGGTCCACAGCAGACTTCATACTACAAAGGAGCAACACAACACAACACAACACAACACAACAAAAACAGTTACACAATAATACAGACAGTACAAGCCCCTGACAATTCAGACTATATCATTGTAGTATGACTCAGTCACTGTTGATTATTGATGGATTGATGTGTAGCAGTTCAGCTCACATTCAAGTCCCATTTTAAATCATACTATGGTCCATTTAATCACAGTATTTGGAGCGCAACTGTGTTCCATTAAATGATTTTGCTGCAATATCAACCACCCATGTAATCGACCGTGAAAAGCAGACAGATTTGCAGTGTGTACAAAACCAAAAGTGCATACAAGCATCGCTTTTCTGCAGTATTCAGCGACCGTTTACGTTGCTATCAATATATTACTTTGTTCCATATGCTTAGATAGATCCTCCGCAGCTACCAGATGTTTCCACATGTTTCCACATCATCAGAACTTATCGTCACATTATGCTTAAACATAACAAATGTTTATTTATTTATTTATTACGTTCATTTCAACATTTCTCATCAAAAGATGTTGCTTTGTTAAGAAGCAACATGGAAGCAGTATCAGCATTAAAAATCCCATAGTTTAGTTTATGCGACGGTAAATGTTGAATGCTTTGCTTTAAATTATGCTACTGCAAGGTATTGTGGAGGGGCATTATCTCCTTTTCCTCTAAAAGATGATCCAGTGTAGCCTTTAATGAAGGAGAAAGGAGCAGGCGCGCTGAAACAACTTCCTTAAGCATTTAGTGATGTAAATTAGCTCTTATCACGGCTGCAGCCCGGATACTTCTGGGTCATTCCACTTAGAACGACTGTTTGACCACAGCCCAAGATAAGGTTGGCAGCGGTGTCCCCTTCTCAGTCCCGCTCTCTGCATTAAGGGTTTTCATAATGCAGTTCGCTCACTTACGATATCTTCCGCTGTCATTCGTCTGAAATCTTCTGAAGTCACCCGGTGACAGGCCAGAGCACAGTGTGGGGTGTGAGGTGGGGCGATCCTCTCCGAACCAGCCTGTTATTGTCTTGGCCTCCTGCCTCTGTCTGAAACACAATACTCAACTATGTCACTACCTCATGGTCACACCACATAGCAGCGGCATGAAACACACACACACGCACGCGCGGTTGTGTTCAGCGTGTAGAAACGCATAAAACACAAATGCAGAGAAGCTTTCTCACATGCAAACACAATTAAGTTTATACGCCAGGCCTTGCCATTTTCTCTGCGTGTGCCTACAGTATTTGCTACGTCAGGGCGGGCAGAATGAGCCGCACCGTCACTGCTGGTTTTACCGTGTGTTTTTTAGCGCACACGTTAACCGTAGTTGTAAAGTTATGAAGAAAGAGACGCAAAATTAGGGATGTTTATCAGTTTACGGTATTATATATTTAGAACCATACAGAACTGTTATTGTGATCATGTCAGCAGTATGTCACGCACACAAATTTCATGGAGTTTGAGAGCACACGCATGTGTGGGTGTGCGGCATCCTAGATTAGTGTGAATGACAGGCGGCATTTAGAGCCTTCCACAGCTGCTGCCCAGGCACAAAGCAAGGTGGTGAAGGATGTGTGTGTGTGTGTGTGTGTGTGTGTGTGTGTGTGTCCTGTGAGAGTTACTCCCCTCTCCTTACTCCTGTTACCCCCCCCTCCTTTATTTGTCTCCTCCTTCGCTCATGTCTTTCTCTCCCCTGCTGCTTGTCCCTGCACGCCTCATGTAGTTTCAAAGAGAGTTTTCTTTTATGTCTGAATTGATACCTGGAGGTCTTCTGCACACACACACGCACACAAACACACGCACACGTCTATTTAGCATTTCCATCACTTCGGCTTACCTTGTATCTAATGACAGTGGAGCAGTCCTAACCTGCCTCAGCACCTGAGGCCTGCATTCAAACATAGACGCAGACAGATGCGCAGTAACCCGAGGTGTGTGCACACACGTGAACACACTGAGTACCTGATTTACGAAGGTCCCTAATACAGAATACTAAGTTGCGTGTGCATGCTGACATATGGCACGTTTTGTTGGTGTTTGTTTTTCGCATGACTGAGAACAGATGCAAACATGGTGCAGGAGGCGGTATTTAAATGAGGGTTTTGCGTGTTTCAGTGGTTTCTGCCAAGAAGAGTTCTGAGAATGAGCAGCGCAAACGCAAAATGAGATGGAGGGAGGAGAGGAGCGGAGACACACCAACTGCAAAAAAACAAACAAACAAACAAACAAAAAAGTAATAGGTTTTTTTAGGCTACAGTGGCTGTGAATGCTGTGTTTTGTTTGTCTAAAGGCCACAACAAGAGTTCATGTGCAAAAACAAATAAAAGCCGTTCTCAAAATAAAGGAATAAATGAAAATTACATTACGGTGAATTAATAAAATAGCATCAAATAAATTGTATTTTATCATATTTTTGTTGTCCATAAATAATTTTTTTTTATTATTTTTTTTTTTTTTAAAGAAATTCTTTTAAAAAGCGTAAATGACCTCCAAATCAGCTCTGAGCTCAACCGAAAGCTAAAATAGTGCATCACTGAAAAGACGGTATGTATTTGTTTTTTTCTTCTGTCAAACCAAACATGTTGACTGTGTTAAAACGTGTTCTCTGCACATTCTTTTATCTCGCCTATGATTCCTCATGTCACAAATAACGGCAGTCGTGCGCTTTCTTGTTCATGTGGAAGTTGTAATCCTCAGTATGCACCCTTAGCGGTTCAGTTTGCACATTTGTTTGTGGGTGATATCAAGTTTGCACATGTTTTTACACATGAATACCTTCAGTAAATCAGGCCCACAGTCTTCACTCACGTCTGTATAGACATATTGGCTTCTTTTAAATCATTTATTGTAAACAAGAGCTATTTACCAAAAATAAGGGCCAGTATGGAGTTCGACCTAAGAAAAACTCACATATTAACCATAGCACATCAACTTTTACTACAAATATGTGTTCTTAAGTTACAGTGGATGAGTGGGGGTCAGAGAGAAGGCGGGGTGACTTGCCCTGCCAGGAACTGGAAATGTAATTTCAGAACTATAAACCCAGGAAAGGGGGTGGATGATTATTCAGAAGTTTATATTCTCAAAAGCCAGCAGCAGTGTTTTAAATTTGACCAAAATAGCTACAGGCAGCCGCTCAGCAGATTATAGGTTGGACCAGACAGATAGCAGAATTTGGACAGGTTAGTTCCCCACTGGGGAGCCCCATTCTGAATGAGTTGTGCAGTAGCAGCTGTTGGGAGAGCTGTAGCAGTGCAGCCAGGGCGAAGTTTCTGACCGAATGGAAAATTAGAGCACATACTGTGTATGCGTACTGGAGAGATTGCCAAGATTTTATCCCCATCCGTTGGACAAGATGAACAGTTTGGTCACTGCTGGAGTCGGAGGTCACCACGTCACCAAGTGTCGCCTAATGTCAGCTGATTCAAACCACTGAAGTTAAACTGATGCATCTTTAAGCATAATGTTTGGCAGCAACTAATGATTGTTTTCATCACCGAATAATCTGTCGATTATTTTCACGATTTAATTGGGATGTCTAAAATAGTGTGAAAGGTGGTCATCTCAACACCTTCACATTGCTCCTAATTTATTACCATATATGACTAGAGATGCAGCGATTAATCAAGTCATCGATTATAGAAAATTAATGGCCAACTATTCTGATAATCGATTAATCATTTCAATCGTTTTTCAAACGAAAAAGTTTACAAAAGTCCTGGCTTAGCCTCCTAAATGTGAGGATTTGCTGCCTTTTGTGTCATTTGCGATATAAATAAGGAGTCATTGTGTTTTGGGCTGTTTGAACAAAAAAAAAGTCACATTGGGCTCCTTTAAATCGAGATGAGCTTTTTCAACACTTTTTCAACATTTCATGGAATAATTGAACCACAAAATCGCTAAAAATCAATATCAGTTAATCGATAATGAAAATAATTGTTAGTTGTAGCCCTATATATGACACAGAAAAGCAGCAAATCCGCACATTTAGGAGGCTAAACCAGCAATTCTCTTTATTTTAAAAGTGTCTGTATCGATTAATCGATAGTTTGGTGATTAATTTTATATCAATCGATAAATAAACTAATTGTTGCAGCTCTACATTTATGTAAAAGCAAGACGAGAAGCTCTAATACTTCACAGGTCAGTTTGGTTCATCGGTCACTGGTAGACGAAGAAGGTTGCAACTGCAGCAGGAGTGAAATTGAAATAACAGGAAAAAAAGAAATGTGTTAAAAGTATTTAAACACACAGTAATGGCTGCTGGTGATCTCTCAGTCAAAACAATGAAAACAAAAGATTCAGTGTGATGATGTTGTGTAGTTTAACTGAAACATTGCAGATGGAAATACATGTGACTGACTCAGGAACGAAAGTCACAGAGGATGGTCAACAGTCCCGCCAACCATGCGCACACTTTGTGCTGTGAAGCAGTGAAGTTGAGAGGAGAGGGGTGACGCAGGAGTGGATTTCTACTTCTGTCCCATCCCACTTCCACAAAAATATCCCTGTCCGGTCCCAATCCCATGACAGTGGGGGGAAAAAAAAACAACAAAACATCCTGTCCCTTCACAATCCCAGAAGACTGACTCCTGTCCCACGGCGCTCCCATCCTGCCCCCGTGTTCACACCGTTTGGCCAGAATGTAAACTAGAATTTTAAAATTCCCATGGGAGTCACATGACCCACAAGAATCCGGAAAAAATGTCCGTATCTAGTGGATACAAAGCATAAACTGTGCAGTTGTCTGGCCAATGCACATCACAGTCAGTGCAGTTACACTTGTTAGCATAATTAAACCTCTCCACTCAGGGCTCCTGATGTTGTCCTCACATGATTGGATACTTACGCGAGTCGGCCAAGTTTAAATTCCCCCAGGCCAATTAAACCCCACGTGTTTGATGTGTTAGAAGAGTTGTCCCAGACATGTGAAGTGTGGTTAATCATCTGTGAAACGACCTGTGCTCCTTTTCAGCGGTGATCGAGAGGGTGATGCTGAGAGGAGTGACACACAAGTCTGAAGATGCCAATGAATACGCGTTCGAGGTGGGTCCGTGAAAACAAACGAAACGCGCCGTTGGTTTTTGCTCGCACACAGTTTTCTCTGTTCATCTCTGCACATTTTACCCCATTCTGCCGCTTGGTGTTCCGCTCCTTTGCCTCCACCTTCCACCTTCTCCTCCTCCTCTTGCTTCTTTCCTCCACCCTCCTCCAGGCCAGCTGGTCCGACGGTTTTGTGTCATCCGTTGCCAGAACTCAGCTGGAGGTGACGGAGCTGCTATCCCAGGTCAGGACCCCCACTGAAACACACTTCCACTCGATAATAATGATAATCTTTGGCTACATTTGGGTAATTCATTCCTACAGTTATTATTAATAGGTGGATAAATGCGCCACGTTCACTGCTGTTTTCTAATTCAATGACGAATTCAATAGTCGGGTTTGATTAGGACAATAACTTGGTATCATCAGCATAGAAGTGTGATGACACAGTGTGCTGAATTTATATGTGTTCATGTCTTCATTCTTTAACTTTTCTCTCCAAGCTCTCACAAGCATTTCCAGAAGAAAGAGTGGATAAATTCCTCCCGCAGTCTGTGGAACTCGACCCCAGGTTAGTCCCACAGCACTTCCTGGTTATTTTTGGTCTTTGACAAGTGTTGTTCTTGGCGAGGTTTGAGCCAGCGGAGGAAAACAAAGAAATTTATTTGAACACATGGCTCAAACGGGAGAGTTTGGCTGCATAGCATGGATCAAGCAAAGTCTGGGTCATTGATAACACAGAATTGTTGAACAGTTATAGTTCCCTCATGTACCTAATAAACATCTGCCAAACAGATGTTTGAAATATCTCAAAACCTGCACTGTTTACATCAGTGTTTGCTTGCTTACAGTCGTCCTTCTCACTGTGTTTTGTTGGTGCACTTTGACCTTTTTGTTTTGGTTTGTTACTGCCTTCGCCAAGCAAAGTGAGTAGTGTGAAACCTGGTAGGAATGTTTGTTGCATCATAATGCAGTTGCGTGTGTACATTAACATAAAAGAGCACAAAGACCTCTTCATTTAAAACACCACTTTGTAATGCAACTAGTGGTCAAACAACTCCTCAGGTTGTCTCTGATCCTCGGACACGCTTGTTGTTAACACGTCATTTTTACATCATATCCAACATAATATCCAGTTTTATGAAAATATCAAAAAGAGGATCCGAGGCACCCTGCCTGTAAATGAAAATCCTTTATTGGAATGTTGATATGCCTGTGCCGTTTCGTTTCGACTCACAGAGTCTTCATCAGGGCTGATGGCATGATGAAATACAGGTGCGCTATTTAAAACTGAGTTAAGTGGTCTTGTGATCGGTCATGTGGCTGGTTTGCACCTTGGAAACAAAAAATCAATAATATATGTGAATGAGAGAGGAAAATAATGCAAAAAGTACAATAAAATGTCAACAAAACAATAATTAAATTTTCCTATAAATCCCAACTACATAAATTCACAATACAAACCCTAATCCATAACAGATGAGAAAAGGACAATAATACTGAAAATGAACCAAAATGTATCTCCTCAAAAAGTACCTAATAACTGACGAGTGTTCAAAACTACATATGTGACAATAACAGTGAATAATATAATAAATATTTGCCTCATCCTTGGAAAGCAACCGTTTGTTTTTGTTTTTATTTTTTTCGAGCTAATCCTTTTAAAGCATTAACTCCCACATTCTTGCAACGTTATTTGGCTTTTTTAAATTTTATGTTTTGAGAAATGAAAAAAGTCCCGCACGCTGCTCTCGCTAAGCGTCACCATTTATTGAAGGCGCCGACGTCTCAGTCGATCTGGACCTTCTTCAAGAGTGTTACACGCAATTCTCACAATGATCTTAAATAGACAATGCTCTGCTCAGGTGTGAGTACACTTCTCCCGTGGTGGTGTCTCTTGGTCGTTATCTCTGACAGGTGTGTTCAATCTGTCTGACTTTACCACCCACAAAAGAAAAGAGGCTCTCCTACGCACCTGCACTTGAGTTTGTTGGAGGTGCAAATATTCTTTTTGAAGAACATTAAATTTTACGTTGGAATGAAGTAGGTCCTGCATTCTTCGAGGCAGCTAAATATTTCTCTGTTTCTCTATTGGTACTGTTATTGTTTTATGTGATCGCACTTAAGGGTTAGCTTTTAATCTCGTTGTACTGCTGTACAATGACAATAAATAAATTCTGATTCTCTGACTGTTGGTGCCTCAGAGACTTTGTAACAGGGATTGAACCATGCAGGAGGAGGACACAGCACAATGTGACGGAAGTAAACCTTCAAATTTGACAGGGCCGTCACTGCCTTTGTCGAGTCTCACTGCAGAGCTCTGAGTTTGTAAAGATTCCTCTTTCTTCCTCATGTGAATGTGGGGAATAATGACTGAACTGTGTGAACTTGTATCAAATTGTTCTTTTATTTTCTCAGTGAATGAAATAAACTGAACTAAACTAAAAACTAAACCAACTTTTTTCTAAAAGCCAATAAGAAACATTATAGAGGGATGAAAGTTTACGGAGAGACTTGCCAACTTTAAAGTCCGTCTCTAAATGATTCTACATACACTGAAAATCTTTTTTTTGCCAGGAAGACGTAGAAGGGCGTGTGAGCTTCTACTGGCTCGGTGGTCACTAATTTGAGTTGAACCATGCCTGCGATGTTGACGGTTGTACAATATGTACCAAAAAAAAAAAAACAACAACTAATCAACATTGGCTGACTATGCTGCCACGGAGAAAAGAAATGGGGCAGAGGTAAAGTTAGGTATCTACTAGGCCAGTGGCTCGATCCACGACTCATGTGTGCACGTCAAAGTGTCCCTGGACAAGACACTGAACCCCGAGTTGCTTTCGATTAGTGCGGGAATGTGCGTGTGAATGGGCGAATGTTGACTTGTGTTGTGTGACGCTTTGAGAAGCACGTTTCAAAAGACGAGCGAAGCACAAAATACGTGCGCTGCGTTTGTATCCATTTGACTTGATGTGGCCTCCCTGCGTCTGTCTGACTCCCTGTCTGTCCCCCTGCCGCCCTGCTGCAGGTGTCTGACAGGGCTGCCCTGCCATGTCCTCCAGCACCACAGTGTCCAGCTGTTCTTCACCTCCACCAGGCCTCTCTCCCCCAACTGTCCTTCCTCCCTCCCTCCATTACCTTCCTCTCTTCCTACAGCTC
>JAQLOL010014027.1:0-13241 GCA_029783665.1 Naso thynnoides
ATTATGGATTACACTTTTTTCAAAAATGGAGGTCAGGGTATTTCATGGACCTATAAACAGTTTCCAGGACATTTATAAGGATTCAAGGAACCTCTCAATGATGTTGAAGTGGTCTGTAGATCCTTCAAGCATCCTTGAAGTCGTTGTGAAGCCTTTAGAGTTAGACTTAGAAGGACATTTATAAGGATTCAAGGAACCTCTCAATGATGTTGAAGTGGTCTGTAGATCCTTCAAGGATCCTTGAAGTCGTTGTGAAGCCTTTAGAGTTAGACTTAGAGTGTCCTTCACAGTGTTCCATGAATCCTTGAGAAAGATTTTCGGGAGCAGGACTCAAGTGTGTGTCGAGGTTGCAGGTGTTCTCCAGTAAATATCCTTGGTGAAGCTCCGGGAGTCTTCAAGGAGATTTAAGACGGTCTGAGAAGGTTAAAGTTACCCTGCATCAAAATGAACATCTCTGTTTTTGTCCTTTTTTGGTCAGAATATACATTTGACAAACAGGATGAAGTCCTGGAGGTCCTGATATGGATCTGATTTTTCCCAAACCATCAGAGGGTGAGCAGAAAGAGAGAGAGTGTGTTGTGTGTGTGTGTGTGTGTGTGTGTGTGTGTGTGTGTGGTCAGTTCTTCATGTCTGCAGTTAAACTACACACATAGAGTTAATGGAAATAATATTTGATAATAATATGACATTTACGTCGAAACAGTGTTGAATATCTCAGCACGTTTATGATCGAGAAACTGTCTGGTTCCAATTTTTTTTTCTCTTCACTTCCTGGTTCATTGTGTTGTTGTCCCTCTATTCGGTCTCTAAGTCATGACAAAACACCCTTTCAAAATAATACATCTGGTTCCAATCCCTGTCCTGCATTGTTTCAACAGATCTGAGTTTTAATTAACACTGCTTTCCTATGGGTGAGTCAGACCAGAGAGCACAGCTGATAAAGAAACATTATGCAAAATGATCAAAGAAAAAGTTTTGGCTTTTACCAAACGTGAACCAAACCGACCCTGTGAGAATATCCTTCAAAAAAGTTATGTTAAGGATACCGTAATCCTAACTGGATGTAAAAAGGATCAGCTGTGCTCTTGCTTGGTTGAAACAAAAACACAGTTCAATACGGTACCATGAATTTTTTCAGGGATATTGGCACAGACTCGGTTTCCTTGATGGATGCTAACGTTAGCTAGCTAACCAAAGTCAAAACTTTTTCTACATTTATTTAATGTTACTCTATCAACTGCAGCCATGTCCTCTTGTATTTCTCATTATTATAAAAGCAGCTGCATGAAAGATTGATCGTTATTTTTAAACGCAGATCTGTTGAAACAACACGGGACAGTCTTGGACCCGGATATATTATTTTGAAAGGGTGTTGCATCAGACTTTAAGATCATGTTGATTTTTGTTGGTCTCTTTCAGAGGTGTGTGTGTATATAAATATAATTACTTATTAAGTGGTTATATTTTGTATCAATAATGTGAATCTGTAAAGTGCATGTTGTTGAATAAATGTGGGAGAGTTGAAGGGAACATAATGTCTCCGAGCTTCAAAGATGCAACGGATTGACTTTAGTTCAACAATTATTTCATGTTTGAGTGAGATTATCAAATTTAATTTGAAGCCACAATCCGTCAGGAAGTTGATTTCACTCTCAGGAAGTCGAACTGCTCCTTTAGAGAAGAAGAAACCCAACGTGTCGATGTGAGATGTTTTTACTAGTGTCGTTGCCTCACAGAGTTTTTATGTTGAAGCTTCAGAGGCAGTAAAAAATTTTTACATGAGAAAACAAACTGCAGCTGCTGTTAATGTGGCTATTGATTACTGTGTGTGTGTGTGTGTGTGTGTGTTAACAGCTATTCACACCAATGAGCTGAGCCGTTAGTCAGGAATGTGGCCGTTGTTCAGTGAGCTGTCAGAGGTCAAAGGTCAAGCTGCTGCAGAGGTGAGACTCTTCAGGTGGAAACAGAGTGGTGGGACCAAGAGTCATGAAATACTTATGAAGAAATACTTATGACTTATGAAGTACTGTATTTTATACTGAAAGAGTACTGCATTCTGATGGACTGCAGGAAGGAAGTGAGGAAGTCAGTGATAAACAAAATAAAAGTCAAGCTGAGATCAGTTTACACAAACACATCAGTTGACAAAGAAGTGAGTTTGACCGGCGAGAGCAGAGAGTCGTCACCATGGAATTTGACAAAGATGATTAAAACAGTCAAATAAGAGACCCAACAGAAGAAAAAAAAAACTGGACCAAGATTAAAACCTTTTTACTTAGTTTTATTTTCTTTAAAAAAAAACAAACAAAAACGTCATCATCTCAACTTAAAATCAAGTGTCATTTGTTTAGCCTTTAACTGACACTTTACAGCCTGAAACAAAACACCATCTGGCCTCAATAATGTCTAGTTTTGTTTAAGAGATCTGTATAAGGTGAGCATTAAATAAATCACTCATTAAAATATTAAAGCTTAGAGTTAGGCACATAAAAGGGCGTGGCCTCTTTGACCGACAGCAGCGGCTAACAGCTGCTGACATCACACAGGCTGCATCCACATGACTCTGTTTTAAACCAAATCACTGTCGCTATGTTTCAGCCTCATCCTCACTAATCTGGTGTCTCAAGGACCCAAAGATGCAACAGTTTGGAGATGCTGCTGTCTTCATTTTATTTTGAAAACTCTAGCCCTGCTTCTCACCGTGAACATCCAAAGACAGAGGTGTTTGGAGTCTGTCCGTATCTTTTAGTAAAAGCTTTAGTCAGAAGATTATAATCAGGCTGGTGTACCTTTCGAAATCTCGTCTTTTTCATTAGGCGGTCTTTGCCCATTGCTGTGACTTCCTCAGGTGATGGATACTGTCGCCGCTAACGGTGGAGTATGTCGCCATGCTTGCTCTAACACAACTTCTGGTCCAGATTTTTCGCTGCCACGGCTGCCTCATACTCTTGTGTTACTCTCAATAACAACTTCACCTCATCATCCCTCCATGAGAAGAAAACTCTGGTCTTGCTCAAAGGCATCGCTGCTCATTGTCTTCAAATGAGGCGACTACCTGAGCAATGCTTCAGCTCGCACATGCTCAGTGTACTTGAGCATAGCCATGTGATATGCGTTTTGTCATTTATGTTTTGAGGCTTGTTAGTATGGAAAGATATTAGAGCTCTAATGATAATAAACCACTCCTATGGAAGAGGATCCTTTTGGTTTTCAAGTTGTACTAGACCACATTTAGATGGTGCAAGTTTTCGCATCAATTGAAACATTTTTGTTGCGGTTCAGCTTCTTTTTACATGACAACGGCATGCTGGCTCTCCTGGGACCGCAAACGTTTGAAACTGGGTTCCAGGGTGTAATCTTTTGAAACCACGACCTTCTATCCGTCTTTGAAAACCGGTAAAACACAAAGCTCGTAAAAGCAGTAAGCTAATGCTAATGCTAGGACTAGTCAGTGCATTCCGGACTAGTCACTGCCAAACTCTGATTAAACACTCTGCAGTGCTCTGAACACAGGCCAAATATGACGACAGTCCATTGAAGCGAATTTGAGTGTTTGCAGAATAATTTTAGAAGTCAATCTACGGCTGAAATTTTTTAATTTATGGCTTCTTAGGGCTTAGCAGCAACAGTAAAAAACAACTTCAGCAGCTCCAACAGTATGTCATTACAAAGTTACACCGCCAACAACTGCCCTGACATGCACACTGCGGCGCTTTAGGTTGTTCATGTAAGTGCAGATTTTCTTAATGACTTTTCTGTTTTCAGTTGGGCTGCTCATGTCTAAACATGGAATAAAGCAGGTGAGAAGGGTTGTCCTGCAATGGGTGTGTTGCTCAATTAACATAACAGGAGCAGTTGTGTGATGTCAAGTCGTGAACTCTGTTCGTCCCCCAATCCAAGTGTGGCAATACAATGCTGCTGCTGCTGCTGCTGCTGCTGCTGGCCGCCACAGTGTGACGTAGAACTGCGTTTAGGCGCTTTCAGCCGCTCGGACAGCCAAAACTGACGACCTCATTCGAATGAAAAAGAAAACCTACGTTTGATTTTGGTCCGAACGCAGCCTAAGATGTGTTCAGACCAAATCACTGTTTGTTAAACAGTCTATGAAACAAAATGAAGACGACTTTAATGACATGTATAATTATGATTGTATGTTTTTCTAGACTTTGCTGAAGGAAAACAACGTTTTGGACATTTTCACTATTTTGTGAACGATTTGAAGAGATTTATTTTCCATCTTTTCTGAGTTGTCAGCTGGTCGTTGTTGAGTTTTTGTTCTTCTGTTCATCACTCAGTGCCCCCCCACCCAAACCATTTAACATGTGTATGCAGTCAGGGGCTTTTGGGGTGTATTTGCATCTGCGAAGAGCTTCGTGTCAACACCTAAATCCTTTGACACAACGGCTGCATTTTAATGAGCTTTTCCCGCAGCCACACTGTGTCGCAGAGTTAGCTTTAATTTTGTCTTATAATCATTTAAAAAAAAACAAAATCAGGATATCAGAGATTTTCCTTGACTGAAACATTAAAAAACATTTTTGAACAGAAACATTTCAACCTTCAGATCAGTTTGTGTCAGTAATATTATCTTATATTCTCATTTTAAAGTTTGTTTGCATTCAGGTTCAGTTGCACGCCAACATTTCTGACTTTTTTTTTGGTGTTTGGAGGTTTAAGGCTTCATTTTCAGCCAAGTCACCAGAATCAAATGTTTGTGTTCAGTTTGTTTGTTTTATATGAATCATATTAACATTTCCACAGTTCTTAACAAAGTGACGTAGTTTCTTGAGATACAATGCATTTATCTGTTCCTGCAGGGAAACTCGTTTTAGACTCAAACATGTTCAGACTGAATGGCGAGTAAATGAACTGCAGTTCCCATCAGGAGCCGGCGGAGGAAGAGGAGAGATGATGAAGGCCTGACAGGGAGCTGCCAACAGCAGACTGATGTTTCTGTTTCAACTGAAAAAAATAAAAAATAAAAATTTTAAAAGAGTCACTGAGACCTTTTTCAAGACAAAAAACAAGTACCTTTACCGACTCTGTGCTAAACAGACATTTGACATTAAAACTGATTTTCTTTGTTGAGAAAAAAATTGGTTTCTGTCGTCTGTCACATGAAGCTCAGCTAGTTTGATAAAACTTCTCAGCAAAAGAAACCAGGAAAGGTTTGACCCTTCTGAACTCACCATGAAATCAGCTTTAGAACTGACTGATTAACATGATCATAACACTAAAATCAATAAATCAATGATGTTTATATCGGACTCTGCGTCCACATGAGACCATCACACTTTAAAACAACCTGCTCTGAGTGAATACATGAAACTTTTACTGCAATAAATTAACATTAATTCTTTTGCGGGCTAATGCTAGTATTTTAGACCTGCTAGTAGTAGCAGCAGCAGAAGTAGTATTGAAAACATGTTTGTGATGGTTGAAGGTTAATAAAGAGTTTTGCGTTAAGGAGGCTGTGAGAATGAAAACAGGGAGGATGATGATCAAGTTTCTGTGATGAAGAGTCACTGTGTTCATTCAGCCTGAAGCTCAAAACCTGCAGAGAAGCTGCAAAAACAGATAGATGGAAGGAAAGAGTGAGATGTTTCCCTCCAACGTGTCATGCAGAAGCAGAAAAAAAGTTCAGGGTAAATACTTTAAATTTGTGCTTCAGGACAAATGAAGTAGATGTATTTAGTTACATTGCAGTTTAAACAATTTTAAAACTTGCAGGTTGTCCAGTGTCAGGAATTTTCATCATATAAACTGAAATGTTCAGAATATTTCAGGTTTCTTGAGAGTAAAAGTTGTCTTGGGGGGAATTAAAGCTTCTTAGAATAACTTGAAACACTGATGTATGATGAACTGTTTGTTACAAAATACACATTTCATCATTTACTGAACAAACAAAAGCAGAACCAGAAAGCCTTTACAGATCCAGAGAGATTAAAAAAACAACAACAACAACAACAACAAAAATGCAGGGACAGAGACAGTTCCAGTTAAGGTGAACTGCAGCAGCTCCAAGCGTGTGTGACTGTGTGTGTGTGTGTGTGTGTGTGTGTGTGTGTGTGTGTGTGTGTGTGTGTGTGCGTGTGCGTGATGCATTCATGTGCAGAGCAACAGCTCAGATCTTATCAGCAGCAGCTTGAATACGAAAAGACTGGAAGCTGATTGGCTGAAACTGTATGTGTGTGTGTGTGCGTGTGTGTGTGCTGTTGGTTGAAGACTCCATGTGAACTTCAGCAGTTAGTTAATTTAGTGTCTCTGTTCTCTTTATTTGTGTTTCTTTGTGTGTTTTGGCTGTAAAATGAGCGTTCATGTCAATTTAAAAAGAAGAATGGAGTTTTATTTTTTTTTTAAATGCTTAAATTTGCAGCTTCCTGTGAACATCCTGAACCTTCAGATGATATTTACTGTATATGAACACATGTAAACTGACATCCCTTCAGACCGATTATGAAGCTGCTTCAGCATCGAGTGGCTTCATGTTCAGTCAAGTGTCCATCACACAGTTCAGCAGTTAAACTTCAGTCAGTATGAGAAGAGAAGAAGAGGATCAGAGTGTCATGACAAATAAAAACTCTTACAGAAAGTTACATCATGTTAGTCCAAGGTGTGATTGTACTGAATTCTGTGTTGAGTTTGTTGAGCTCAGCTCGGACAGACGACACACACAGTTTGATATCCATCAGTGACCTCATGTGATGGACAGGTGAGCTCCAGGTGTGACTTCCTGTCCTGAAACACCTGGAGGAGTTCAACTGTCCTCAGGTCTGTTTACGGAAGAACTAATGAGGCTCTGACCTCTGACCTCTAACCTGCAGCAGCCTGAGGTCGAGGGGGAGGAGTCAGGACATGAAGCTCACACACAGGAGTATGGACAAAAAAACAGGAACACCTGATACACACATGAGCTCCTCAGCTGGAGGGTCAGCGAGTTTAGACCTGATCAATACTACTGATCAGCTGATTGATCAGCAGTCTGCAGGTGGGAGATAAAACTCAGTGACCTTCACCTCTGAACACACACGCAACACAAACACAAGCACATGCACACACACACACACACATCCATGCACACACACACACACACACATCCATGCACACACACACACACACACACACACACACACACACACACACACGCACACACACACACACACAAAGCAAAACAGTAACAGACACAGAAACAGAGAGCATCTTAGAAGGATAATAGTCAAACTGATTTTCTCTGATTATTTCAGGTGAGGGGGTGAGGATTTTTGTTTATTACGATGTAACTCTTATATTTATTATTAATGTGTTTTTGTTTTCTCTTTGTTTCCTCCCAGTGTCAAACTGGGAACACTGGGCTCATCTGGGGTGGTGGTCCTCCATCAAAGTAGCTGGTTTCCATGACAATCAATTATGCCACAAAGGGGGGGAGGCGGGCCGGGTAACCTTGAATTTGTGTTGTCATGGCAACTAGCCCCGCCATGCATTATTAATGTCCATACAATTATTGAAATCCGACACCACATTTATGATGGCATTAATCACCTGTCTGTCTGTCTGTCTGTCTGTCCGTCTGTGTGTGTGTGTGTGTGCCTGTCTAACTGTGTGTGTGTGTGTGTGTCTGTCTATCTGACTGTGTGTGTGTGTCTGTGCGTGTGTTTGGCTGTGTGTCTGTCTGGCTGTGTGCGTGTGTGTGTGTGTCTGTCTGTCCTATCAGTAATTTAAACTGATCAACTTCATTTTGTGTCAGAGGTTCCTTGATTAGCAGGTCATTAAAAATCACACACACACACACACACACAAACGGGTAACAGACAGTCTGCAGGTGTCTGAACTCTGGACAGGTGTGCTGGCAGGTGGAGGATCAGGTGAGAGGTGACATCAGGACGTTAGTGTACAGAAAGATGAAGAGTAATGAGGTGAGGAAGAGGACGAGGCTGTGTGACGTTTGATCCAATCGATCTTTCAGACTCTGAATTGAAGCGTCACAGAGAAACGTTTCGTGCTTCCTCCACTGATGCTGCTGTCTGTATCTGTGCATCACCATAAAAAGGGTCATGTGACTGCTTTCAAAGGCATGTTGGGATATTTTCAACATCACCCCCCCCCCCCCCAACACACACACACACAGAGTGGGTGAGTCACTGCTTTTCCCCATCTTTCTCCACGACTCCCCGCTGAGCCTGGACCTTTATGAGACTTTGAAGCCTCCCTGATTCTGTGTGTGTGTGTGCGTGTGTGTGTGTGTGTGTGTGTCTGTCTGTAATGTACCAGTTCTCTGAGTGATTCTGCAGAAAATGTAAAGTTGTTTTTTTTGTTTGTTTTATTTGTTTGAATCCTGCAAGTCAGTATTGTGAGAAAACAGATTTCAACCTTCAGCTACAGCAACCACATTCACCTGTTCCTCCAGGTGAAGGAGAAGCTCATTGGCTGTCGTTTTGACAGTGATGATGACATCATCGCTTACATGGGAATGTTGTCAATTTATTTTTTCATACTGGACCCTTTAAAATGTTGATTTAGGCTGACAGTAAACTGTCAACAAAGGAAGGAAAATGTCTGTTTGTGTCTAAACTCTGTGCCTTTGGGCTGAAACACAGTTTTAATGATTTTAATGATTATCAGTTAAACCTCTGCAGAGTGAAAACAACCTCCATGTGCTGCTCAGAGGTTTGTGGTTTGCAGAGACAACGCAGAGTTTCAGAGTGTAAAGATCTGCAGCCTGATGAAGAACATCAGTCTGCCAATACAGAAGCATCTGTGCTGCAGAACCAGCCTGTCCTCTGTTACCTGTCCTAATTACCGGGATGTGCTCAGAGCAATGCGCTCATTCAGTTATTGAGTAGCAGACAGGAAGCGTTCAGGTTAAATTAACCGTCCAATCAATGATCAGGAACAATGGCTCTTTCTGCATGCTGTGATTGGAGGGATGCTGTCTCTCTTTGAACGGCTGTGAATCAAAAGCAGAAGCAACACACGTGAACATGGACGTCTGGAGGTGTGAAGCCAAACAGAGCAGCTATGAACCAACGTGGGTTCAATGTGAGAAACCCACAGGAGGCGATGTCACCAGTTCAGTTTAATTTATTTAGTTTATTTGTTCAGGGACAATGCACATCAATCAACATTTGTGAATGTGCTCGTTTCAGCTAGCTAGTTAATTTGCAGCTGTAGTCCAGGGCGAGGTGTTAACTGGCGGATAAAAACACCGTAAAGGAAACATTACAAACAATTAGCACAGAGAGCACAGCAAAAGGCACATCAAGCACATTAAAATACAAAATAGGCTTCACAGAGGCCAGCAAACAGACCAACAATGTAGCCATGCAATATACTGACAGCATATAATTTTAAAAAATGAACTTCGACATCAGCACTAAAAAAAGCTTATTTCAGTCTTTACATTTAAAATTCTTCCTCTTAAAGTAAAATTCTGAACAGCTCAGGCTTCAAACACAGAGAGTTCCCACAAAACAGTCCTGAGCCCAGAAAACAACCTGAGTCAGCATCAGACTTCATTTTGTTTCATTTCCTTAAACATTTTTTAAAGGGCTGAGATGAAGCCATAAATGCAGCTACTGTACACAGTATACTGCATTATTTAATTGTTATTGAAGTACATTGTGGTGAACTGCACTATTTCAGAAATAATTATTCCCACAGCATTATTTTGCACTTACAGTTAAACACATAATTAATTTAGGCATTCATATATGGCCTTTAATCATTATTTTGTTTATTCACATATGTCACTTTAAGTTTAATTCTATGTCCTCTCGGTGAGAGAGCTGCTGTGTTTCGCAGGGGACAGGTTTAGGTGTAAGAGAGCGAGTAACGTGCTAGAGATCGAGCTACAATTCAAAAGTAAACTGTCATGTCGTTGGTGTTGATTAAAGAAGAGAATCTTTGTAGCCCGCTTATTGCCCACAAAATCAACAAACAACGCCGGGGACACACTGGAGGCGGAAGCGCCGCGAAGCGCCTTTTCCCGTCCAGGCAGCTGCCTTGCTGTCCAGGAGCGCATTTCTCTGCGCCGGTCAACAAGTCTGCCCCTTTCTTGTCAAATATCGAACTGTGTGTGTGTGCGTGTGAGTGTGTCAGTCTCTGATAGATACATAGGTAGACAGGACAACCACACAATCATTAACAGGGTGTTTTGTTTTGCCATTTGTTTTATTTTTTTGTTTGTTGGCCGCATTCTCTGTACCTTTTCTCTGTGTGACTTCCTGTCAAGTACGATCTGCTCCCATCTGCTCTGCTCAGCTTGACAAAGTTGCTTGTGGCTTGTGGAAAAGATAGGGCAGTCGCCGAAACAATCACTGCTGAGTGCTCTGCGCCGCGGCACTCCGCTGTGTGGACAGTCAGATTGGATTACATGGGCGCCAAATGGAAACTGGCTCCACTCCGCGGCTATTTTGCAGCGTGACTGCATCCACTGTGTTTTAACTGTAAGGATTACATTAGCTTCTAGGCCCAAGTAGTGAGTTAGCTGATGCTAAATCTGATGCTGTGGTCACACAGAAAGCGATGAACTTGATGTTCATCAAAAGAAATGTCAGTATTGCATCGTGTGGATCATAACTTGTGTAATTTCTGTAAAATTGCATCATTCTTGCGGGTAAAAATACACAGCCTGCTTATATTAGCCTGTTCAGAGAAGGAGGGGGGGGGACTTGCCATTTTTGTTATTAATTACTGAGGATGTAACCATGTTTGCTGCACTGTATCAGTTGTGAAGGTCTCAGAAACGTTAAAAAAAATCTTAACAACGTTGTGACTGTGTTCATAAAATCATCTGGAGGTCTGCAAAACTATGTCGCGCAGCCACAGTTGGGATGTTAGCGTTAGCTAGTAGCATCAGGAGGAAGGGGGGCATGCCATTTCCTCTCATTAACTACAGCTGATATAATCGTCATTTCTGCTCTGCATCAGTTGTGGAAGTGAGAACTGTTAGAAAACTTAGAGACGCCATGTTTCTGTTCATAACATTATCCTGAGGTGAGTAAAGTCGTGTTCACACACAGCAATAGTGTTTTGGCCGCCATGTCTGATTACATGTCCAGATGTTGAGAAGTGATGTTGGGAAAATGTCAGCACTGATTGGCGGTTGTGTCACAGAATCATGAAAATTTGCCCAAAAAGTTCAACGCTATTCGATTTGCACAATGTGAGGCCACAATGCAAGATTCGCCTCATGTGTATCATGTGGTTCATGTCACCTAATGTGAAATCGCGTCTAATTGCATCTTCACATTGACTTTGCATTTAAATTTGTGGCATTCATCATTTTCTGTGTGGACATGCCTTTAGAGAGCAAGAGGATCTACTGAGAGATTATTCATCTAAAACAATCATCATCTGTGTGTCGGCACAGAAGCTCTGAGGCTCCATTTCCTTGCACATATTGAGATGGTTGACTCATTAAAACACATTCAGAGAACGATATGCCACCAAACCTGAGCGATTCTACGGATAATCAGAAAACTGTCTGCTTAAATCAGAGGGAGGACGTTGGTGTTTTGTCTGATTAAGGGCAGAGCGATCGGCTCCGACAGGCTCCAAACAGAAACTGTCAAAGCTGAAACAGCATCCAGGTTTCCAGATGAGCCGCTGATGGATTCAGCTGTCTGAATCCATTTCTGCAGCCGCTCGCTTGCTGTTGACACTGAGGCCTCATTCTGCCGTTATTAGGCACCAACCGCAGCAGGAAACGCCTCCACGGAGGGACCGCAGCCACCTCAAAGGGAGAAAAAAACGGAAAAACTCAAATTAATTTCTTCGGATCAGCAGAAACGAGATGGAATATTTTTGGAGGTGCAAATGAGGAGGGACCTGTCATTTCCTAAGGAGAGGAGAAAAGAGGCGGAGGTAATTTAAATAAATCAGGAATCTTGGACTTTGTCAAACTGACACATAAAGATTACTGTGGAAGCATTCAAGGTTTTTTTAATTTCAGCTGTTTCTATAGAAATGCTCTGCAAACAGAAATGTTTCATGGTCTGATTCAGTTTACATTGAAACAGTTGTCAGAATTTTTAAAATCACAACAAGTTACAAATAAGACAAAAATAAACCGGATTCAGATGTTTGTTATGTTTATCTTGTTTATTCTTATTTGTTTATAATCTCAGTGTGTTCATTGTGTCACAGAGAACAGAAAGTCCATAGAAGTGTTTAGATCAAAGGTTTGTGTGTGGGAATAAAACTGGACAGGATTAACATGGAGCACACCATGGAAAAACAGTGGGGTTTCCCTGGGATTAAATTATGACAGAAAGACTGTGAATTACCAGATTAAGTCAAGTAATTGAGGGACAGGGATTATTGCTGGACAGAAAGAAAACTAACAGGATATAGATGCAGTACTAACAGATCCAGGACAGATTAGTTTACCTGAGAAAAACTAGGCTTTATCCATGATTAGGATTAGGACCAGGGATTTAAACCGAACTGAACAGGATTAAATAAATCAGTAAAGAGTTTGGATTAATAGGGGATCAGCCAAAGATTAATATGGAACAAAGCAGGTATCATTCTGCTGCAGATTGAGCATTAAAACCAGTCTGGTACCCTGGTGCTCACCTGGTACCTCTGTCCCACCACAGCGACTCGAGTTTGATTCCTGTGGGCCTCCTCTGCACGTCATCCTCCCTCTCCTCATTTACTACCACCTTCGCTCAGCCTCCTGTCAATACAAAATAAATAAATAATAAATAAAAAATCTCAAAAATAGAACCAGGCAGTGATTCTACAGCAGACAGACCAAAAATTAAACCAGGACAAACCATAGATTAACAAAGAGTTAAACCCAGAACAGACCAGAGACCAACCTGAGCCAGAGGGGATTAACATGGAACAGTTAAAGCAGGATTATCCCGGATTATTATGATAAAGACCTGGAATAATCTGGACCAGACCAGATTATTTCAGGATAAACTATGGACTGACTGGAGATTGATCAAGGATTAAAATCATATATCAAAATCTGACAAATCCAGGATTAATTTGGGAAAGATTATACAATAACAGAAAAATTCGACAGAGAACAGAGCTGCTATGAAAATATCAGGGATTAAAGAAGAATTAATAAGAGAATTTTTTCTGATAGAATAGTTTGATGAACTTTTACAAGCACTTTCATTGGAATCTCCACACTAATCTACTATAAATAGTTGCTTGATAAAAGAGGACACTGGGTGTGTACAGTAAGTTCTGAGGAAAAATATAATGTGCGATTGAATGAAACA
>JAQLOL010014028.1:0-13233 GCA_029783665.1 Naso thynnoides
GGATGTCATAGTTTTCTTCGAAAAACAAGCTCAGTCTTTCATTATCACTTTTCACCTAAAAAATTGAAATGAACTGAACTTTGAACTAGTTCATAATTGAAATGGTGAACTATGAAAGTGAACTATTAATTTTTATACTGTGTGAACTGAACTTTGAACTAGTTCATGAGAACTATGAAATTGCACAACACTGCTGGAGGCCTCCTTAAAATTAATCTGCAGGTCAAAATCAGGGTCCATACTCTGTTCCTAGTTATTTTAAAGCATGTCTTCCTGTGAAAACAAAATCCATCTGAATCACTTTCGACTGTGCTTGACTATTGCCCATTTTTTTAAAAGCTACATTTTCATAAAATATGCAACACAGGCTGCCACAGAGCAAAATACCAATGAAATTAAAACGTTTTAAGAGGCTTTGTTGTAAGCGAGGAGACTTAATGTTTTTTCTTCCTTTGTCATGGGTTAAATGGTTGCAGTGCTTTATGTTCCTCATCTAGAATAAAGCCCAGACATCAGATAACAGTTCTGAAAGTAATTATTTCAGAGCACAAAAATACTTGCTCCATATGGCTGCAACGGGAGTGCACACGTGGCTGAATCTGTTTCCTATTGCACATTCCGATCTTGCAAGAGGAAGGTGCAGCAAAAGAGGGAATATTTACTAAGAAGAATGGTAGTCAAAAGGTAACCAAGACTGACTTTTTAAAAAAATCATCTGCTAACACACAGGAAGGACAATAAATCTGTGTGACCGCCACATCAAGTCCACCTAAGCTAAATCACACAACAGTAGTTCAAGCACAAATATCATGGTTTTCTGTCCCTTTTTCCTGCTTGACCAGTACAAACTTATCAATAAATGTCTCCATCACAGCTGCCAGAATCACAACCTTGTCACTTATTTTCAGAATTATGATCACCTTTATTTCTCAAGTATGTATACACAAAGGAGGAATCTAACTTCAGTTTAACATTGCTCTTGTTGTATTTACAGTCCAGTACTTTGTCTCTAGAGACACAACACAATGCTAAGCTAAGGCTGATGAAAATGTCATTAGTTTTGCATGCATTTAATTATAAGCCAAAGTATTTGTTAAATTATAAAATTTGCAAATTGCACTAAAAGAAAAATCACGAAAGTTATTACAAGTTCTTACTGGAGATTCATGAATGTCTGAGTCATGTAGTTCATTCAACACTTCTATGAGCAACTTAATTTTTGTCTGCCATCTATACAGAAGGCTTTAGAATTGCAAACATAAAGTGTTATATAGTCAGTAGAAATATGGAGTAATCATATAATTGTGTCACCTTAATCATTATTCTTTAGAACTAAGTTTTAAAAATAATTACTGAAAAAAAAAAATCTGTGACAGGTGACTTGAGATTCTACATTTGTTTCCTTCCACAGACAAAACCTACTCAGCATTTATTTTAAGTCACTAAATGGTCTGGCACCACAGTACATATCAGACCTTATACACATCTACGCCCCCTCAAGAGCATTGAGATCCTCTGATCAGCTGCATCTTGTTGTGCCAAAAAGCAGACAGAAGACCAGGGGGGACCGAGCATTCTCAGTGGTAGCTCCTAAATTATGGAATGAGCTTCCCAGGCACGTTTTGTTTCAGGTGCTAATTTTATTTCCTGCATGTGAATAAAAAATACTTGGTATAATACAGCCTGTGTTTTACGGTGTAACTTCCCACCACTTAGCAAGTAATTTCATGGAAGTTGGCAATAGCTTCCTTGTATGTAAATATACTTCATGTACTTGTACTTAAATTTAGGTACAGTAGAAGAAAGAAGGACGAGTTAGTGTTACCTCCAGACATAAAGTGCAATTTTTGCACATATGGTGCAACTTACTTGCATGAATCAGTATGCATATGGATGAAATGCAATAAAATCACACTGTGCAAAAGCACCAAAAGCTTCATAAGCATCAAAGGCAGCTGGCTGCCATTCATTTTCAATGTACGCTCGCACCAAAGGGCGATGGCTGTGACCTGAGCGACCACAGCTGTTAATTTGAAGTTAAGCAGAGCTCAACTTTATGCAAATTAGCAACAGCTACACTGAAGCAGCAACCAACTGCAGACTGGGATGTGATTGTCTTCCCACAACATGAAAAGTTCCTAGCAAACATAAGTTCTTTCTGATTATCCACCAATGAAGAGAAACTAATAATTGCGGTCTCCGGTTTCCTGGAGCTGTATGATGCGTCACTGTTCTGTCTGCCATGACACAGACACCTGGAAGAAGGTAGCAGAAATGGTTGGAATATCTGGTGAATCTTGGTGAGTGATTAGGTCACTACGCAAGGTAAATCCATACAAACAAATGCCACCCGTATGCCAGTTAAGCAAGGTGAATCAATAATTTCACATATTGCTTTTAACAATTAATACAGTAGTTAAAATATATCAATAATGACCACAGCCAAAGGTGATGTCTGTAGCACTGTTTCTCACCTCACTTCACCTCAGCTTGGCTGTTAATGAAAACGTAAGACCCAAGTGAACACGCTTATTTCTGACCTTTTTTCACAGTGCCTTTTAGGCTTGGGTGGTATGATGGTATTACCGTATGCCAAGGAATTTAAAAAATTCATTCAAAATTTGTGACAGGCAGGCACACAGCATGCACAGGCAGTGTGACAGGCAGGCAGCTCAGTGGAGAAAGATAATGAGTAGCGCTAGTGACTCTGGGAATAAAGCAGCGGGAGGCCTTGGACAAAAAATAAATAAACAAACAAACAAACAGAAAAAAGCGACTGCCCCTGCCTGGAATTATTTTGGCTTCAGTCCAGACGATAAAGGTAAGCCAGCCAACAGGGAGGAGGCTGTGTGCATTATTTGCCCTAAAAACGTTGTGACTACACACAGCAACACGTCAAACCTCCACTCACACCTTAAACTTCATCATCTATCAGCTGCTGCAAAAGTTAGGCCATCGCCAAAGAGTACCCCAGCAGCAGGCTCATCGGCCACAATAGAGAGTATGCATGTGATGTCACCATCAGCGGAAGTCACTGCGGATACACCCACTGAGTGGGTTAGTGTTAGAGCAGTGTTAGTGTACAGTTTGTGTGCTACCAAATATACAGAAAAAAGCACTGCACAAATACACACAAAAAGTGGCACAAAAAGTTGGAAATATATATATTTTTTTATTTTAACAGACTGCCGAAAGCTACAACCGAAAAAAAAAAATGCAATTTCTGCAATTTGCAGAAATGAAAAATATTAGAGAAACATGGAGTTGCAGCAGCCGGTTTAATTTCGGACTAAAATTATACCTTAATTCATATTATGTATAACTGTTAAGTTTTTGTTGGCATTTATTAAAAGGCATCCATGATGATGAGTCTTGTGTTCTACAAACAAGGAGTTGATAACAAGTTGGTTAGATAACGTAAATGTTAGGTAACAGCCAAGGCAAACCTATTTTTCCTTTCTTAGGTGCTACTCCACAAAGCAAGTTTAGACATTTAACCATATCATCTGTAAACATACTACAAAGTCTGCTGAAATCGTGTTTCTTTAGTTTCCTTATGGGTGATCGAAGTCCAGACTTTTGTAAGCCTTCAAGCTAATGTCTATCTTCCTGCTTCAAAATCAGGCAACATTCAGGAAACCTGAATTCTGGCCAACTATCAATGTCTCGTGCTTAGGTAAGTTATGATGATCACCGTTGAGTCCAACTGCCTTTGATTTAAGCATATACTCATTTGTTGTACTCTGAGTTTCAGTGTTTCCACGGCTAAACTCAGCTGTTGACAGATGTTTTGTCACTCAGTCTGACTGGGAAGGGTGTGTTCCAGAGGGAAAGTGATGTCTATTAGGCAACTACGACAGGCCTTTATCAACCAATCATAGCAGGTGGTTTTGCAAAAATAAAGTATAAAAAAGAATGTCAAAAATGAAAAATGTGAACGGAGGCAGCTGCACGTTATACTGCTATAGACATGGTATCCTTTCACATTGTTGAGAAAAAGGCTTTTTGTGAGATGGTGGAAACTTAAGACCCACAAGACGCACTGCCTGGATGGAAATATTTTTCCCAAAAGGCCATACCCAACCCAGTATAATAAAGTTCGAGAAGAAGTTATAGCACTTGTGTTGCAGGCATTGATGTCCGATATGTGATCAGCGGATAACAGGACCCCACACGTCTTTGACTGCATCACATGTGACCGGAAACTTGCATCTAAGTGCCTCCAAATAAGCTTTGTACCGGAAAATCACACTGCAGATAACATCAGTGAAATACTCTGCGAGGCCCTTAAAGATTGGGGTCTGGATGAGAATAAGCTGTTGGCAATAACGACCAATAATGGAGCCAACATCACAGCCACTGTAAGAAACTTGAAATAGCCATGGCTTTTGGGAAAAACCCCAACCTTACAATTACAAATGTTCTGCAAGAACATGCATAAAATGGAAAGAACCCTTTGAGTGTGCCACTCCACCATAGCTGCCTTCTCCCAGAGCTGGCAAAGGAAGCTCAAAAAGAGGCAGAAATCAGTGAGAGTACCCAAGCATAGTCTCGTAATGGTAAGCTTTGCTAAGTAATACACAAATAAAAATTACCTTGGAGCTGCATACACCTTTTTTCCCTATTTGCTTTACTCTGAACATGGCCCTTTTGAATGTCACGTCGCTTTTAAACAAGACACTGATTTCCGACAACAATATTGACTACATGTTTTTGACTGAGACTGGGCTTAGCACAGATGAACCAGCTATACTCCTGGAAGCCTCACCAATAAACTATAACTTTTCATTTTTATTCCAGACTTCTACGAGAGGAGGAGGTACAGCAACCATTTTATCGGCAGCATTTTAGTTTTAAAATTTACATTTGAGAAATACACATCTTTTGAATATCACTGCTTTGTTTTTAAAGGCGCCATATGTAAGAATGTGGCCCAAAACGGTTACTACACTCACATTCAAAGTTCTGCAGCAAGTCGGATGCCTCCCCTCCGCCCCCTTCCCCTCCAGACTCGAGGCTGCCAGAGCGGTTGGAGTATCCTCCGTCAGCAACGAGTGAGGAGCGACTATGGTGAGCGACGAATCCTGCGCTGTAAATTCATCATTTGTTTGCTAAGTAATCATTTATTAATTGCAATTACAGAGAGACCTACTAACCAAACTCTCTAGTCGGTACTGAACAACATGGTGGTTGTGGCATAAGTGTAGCGCTCCCGAACTGATCCTAAGCTAAAGCTATATAACGTAATAGCCTATAATAATTTCCCGTTTATTTCCACTTGTTTTCGTGAATTTTGTATTGTATCCAGCCGCTGCTGGCAAATGCACCGACAGCGGCTGGAGATCGACTGGACAGCGACTGGACAGCAGCACGCTGGAGACCGGGGTCCCGTATCTGGACAGTGCTAATGCTGCTAACATTAGCTGTGCTGCTTGTTTCTATGATCGAAATGAACGTTAATGTTAATGTAACATTATTACTAGACAGTTCAAAGTATTCAAATTGTCCATCCCCATCAAGCTATGAGGCTGACTTAGTTAGCCAAGCTTAACTTACCTGTCCAGGAGAACAGTGGCCAATTCTGCATCTGTTTTCAAGTCCCTCTCCGCTTTCAACTTTCTCCAATGTTCAAATGCATCTCCTAAGTAGACCCTCGCTTTGCCTCTAATTTTGCCTTGGTGTTTTTGGGATTCATAACGAGGTCTTTTAGGTTTTGTTGCCTCCACCATTGTTGCTCAGTCCTAACTGGCAAGTGGCAACCTGTGGTTGCCTGGGAGCTGAGACTTTACTGACTGCAATGATTTGTAGACAGCAGTGGGTAGCGCCACATGGCAAAACATGATTTCAAAACATCAACATGATTTGTGGTCTGCAAAAGATTTTATTTAATGCAAATATTTTGGCTGTACTGTTGTTGTTGGTGAGTTCAGTTTGTTATATTAACATTATTCCTGAGTCTCTGTGACATATTAGGAGGATATTACGACTATTTGCAGTAGATTTCTTACATACTGTACCTTTAACAGTCCTCCCATCCTATGTTTGACAGTTTACAGGCCACCCATAAGATGTTCAACTTCAGAGGGCGCAGAGCTGCTCTCAATCATCTACACCAATTTTAACAAAATTATTATTGAGGGTGATTTTAATTTAAACATAGATAATGAATCAGATTCACTTGCTTTGGAATTTCTAAATATACTAAATGGTATGAATTTTTATTATAATTAGAACTCATGGAATTAACACCAAAATTTCTTCAGCTGTGGATGTAGGGATTTCAGATCTTTTTTTTTTTTTTACTGTCAGTTTTATTCTGGAAAGTCTTTCAGAAAGAACTGTGAGCGGTGACTGCAAATTTTATTCATCTTTTATGTGACACTCCTTCTTACGTTTTCTTCTTGTGATTTTACTGTAGACAATTTTAACAGCAAACTTAAATCGACTCTAGATACTGTTATCCCACTAAAATAAAATAAAAAACCAAATCGAATCCAAAACCTCCATGGAAAGATGAGACCATTAGACAACCGAAAATGCTGCACAGCACAATGGGAATGGATTAAAAACCAATTTAATTATTCATTGCCAAACATTCCATGAACAGCTAGTCATCTGCAACAAGGCAATTAAACATTCAAGATGGTCCTACTTCTTAAATCTGATCAACAACAACCGGAACAACCCCAAGACTATATTTTCAACCACTGACCATTTCATTTATTTTGTTGTTGACAATCTAAATAATTTATCAAGGAGGAGGTGTGAAGGACTTGCAGTCCATTTCAGAGAGAAAATTGACAATATCAGATTAAATCTAGTTCAACATCAGTCAGCAAACACAGCCCAGAACCTGGACTCAGAGTACATGTTTGTATGTGGGGAAACACTAGAAAGTTTTGTCCTGGTCGATGCTGAAATGCTTGGTAAAGTTGTTTCTCGGCTAAAACCCTCAACCTGCTTTTTAGATCCCATTCCTTCCTTTTTAAAAACAGTTTATGGCTTTTTAGTTGAGTATTTATTGACAATTGTAAATTATTTTCTTCAGATGAGTGTTCTTCCTACTGCTTTTAAGTCTGCGCCGGTTAAGCCCCTTCTGAAGAGAAATGGTTTGGATGTTTAAGAACCCAATAATTACAGACCAATCAGTCCAATCTTCCATGTTTAAGTAAGATTTTAGAGAAGCTTGTTTTTAGTCAGTTAATTATCTCCAAAAATATCTATGAGATATTCCAGTCTGGTTTTATAGCTAATCATGACATAACTGGGACTGCACTAGTTAAGGTTGTGAATGCACTTTTTGATACCGGATGTTAAATATGACTGGGAGTAGTTTTATACCACCTGTGAAAGTAACATTAATAGAATAAAAGCAGACCCATTGGGTGAATTGCTGTAAATGGCAGAAAACAAACTTACATTAACGTTATGTCTCTTTCACTCAAGTTTTCAGCTTCTGTTCTCAACATCCAAAATGTTATTAAGTATTTGCTTTTGCAAATACTTCTGGCTTTTAACTTTGACAACTAACACCATTGTACGGTTTCGGGTGGTCAACTCTCCTCACTCTCGTCATATTATCTGTATGTCACAGCGTGTGTCTGCTGCAACTCTGTGCTGCCTAGCTGCTGTTCTCTTGGCTGCTGCACAGATGCGAGAGCGTCAGTCTGTCTGACATTAATGTTGGGGTGCCGATGGGCAAGTAACATTAATGAACATTAATGAAATCAGTGTAAGTTATGCCAGCATGTAAAATAATGCCTTGGTTCCCAGTGGGAACTGAGTATTAATTTTTTATTAATATTATATTGTATTATATTATATTTTATATTATATGATATTATATTTTATTAATACATGCAGCGTCTATTTTTTTTTTAGGTCGTCAAAACAAACTTTGTACTTAATTTGTTCATTTAGTTCCTTTTATTTATTTGATTTTATCCAGTCTCTGGTGTTTCCTCTAGGCAAAGTGCTGAGAGTGGATAGCGCCACCTTCGTTTTCCGTTACTTTCTGTGTATGGACACATAGTGTTACATGTAGGGGGGAGACAGAGAGAGAGAGAGAGGGTCTTTTGGTTTTGCTTTGCTTTTGCTTTTATTATGTCTAGCACTTATTGCTACATTTCATTGTATGAGAAGTGCTATATAAATAAAGTCTGATTGATTGCTTGATCAGTTTTTCCTCCTTCTCTTGTGTATCTTTTTTCTGCATTTTCAGTTTGTGCTCTCTTTCCTTGGCTCTGCTTCCTGTTATTCTGCTCTATCCTGCTTTGACTTTGTTAATTCACTGTTACGAAACTACCAGCAGATGCAACCCTATAAGATGCAATTTTTATGGTTTTGCAACCAGCCTGGTTGTTTCATTTTATAAGCAAGCTGTAGGGATCTGCCTGCACACACACACACACACACACACACACACACACACACACAGAGCAAGTGCTACACATCGCTGTGACTGATAGGGAGAAAAGATACTGGGGTGGGGGTGGGGGATCCACACACAGACGAGCGACAGATGGCTGTATGGACAGTGTTCCTCTCAGGGTTGTACTTTTGTACTTGAAGCAGATTGAGTAGGAGGCAAAGTGCCTCTGAAATCACTTTCACTGAACTGAAATCTCTCCTGCTGTTTACTGTATAGTTGGTCTTTATTACTGTACAAAGCCAAGGCTGCAAAGCTCCAGACAGAGGTCATAAGACAGCATTCAGTTTCATCATCCCACTGACTGCTGGTTTTGTCATGTGTTCACCATAGACTATATATTATTTGTTTTGATTGGAGCCAGAGGTGCGAAGGATGAGAAGGTGGAGCTGAGGAAGATAAGTGCGGTTACAAATGACTATGTAACACATATCAAATAGTTAGCAGCTGCTGTCACTCAAATCATTGGTGGGTCTTCGGTCACATCATTAATTTTGACTGATGTTGATGTTCTGATTGAAAAGTAAAATTATTCAGTTGGGAATATAGATATTTAGGACACACAAACTGTCCATAGCAAAATAAAAACACAATAAAAACAAACAAAAATCAAAAATACAACAGATCTGTGTGGTCCAGCATATGCTCAAAGAAGGCGTCCCACATCTTGTAAAATATATCCCAATTAGCCTTTCATCATGTACCTAATTCTCTCCAGATTTGCAATATGAAGAGGCTGTAAAGGCTGCTTCAGAGGAGGAGAGAGGTACAGCAGACATTAAAAAATACTGCTGACATGGCTAAACGTCACGGTATGATTTTATCATCATGATAACCTTGGGCAAAAATATCACGGTTTCACAGTATTGGTGTGTGGACGCCTTCGAGTAAACTCTTCTTTATTTTTCCAATGTCATTTGTAAACACTGTATGATACCTGCAGCTCAACAAGCTCAGCTTAGATAAGTGCAACGACAACAAACACCTGAAGCTCATTGATCAGGTGTATGGATAAACTGTTGGCTTCACACTCACAAAGCTTTTACTTCACGTACAGAAACAAGCGTAGCTGTCGCTAACTTGAGTAACAGTGATGTCGATACTCTCTCCATGTGGAGTCTGTAACACAAACGAGCTCTGTGTGCCTGCGCTAACGAGCAGGGAAGAGGCTGCAGCCTGCTCTTTAAACCCGCAGCACTTTAACACTGCGGCTCACTAACGTTAACGTGTCCCATCCCCAATAAATGATGAAGATGGGATGTTAGTTATCTGTCCCTAAGTAACAGATAGATAACTAACAAACAGCTTTCATATTTTATTTTCTGTCACTGTATTTGGTTAACAAACGACGGTGCACAGCAGCAACCTGCCCGGACAGGACTGCTGCTGCTACGGGAGGAGGGAGGGGCATGTTGGGGCATATTTGCTGCTAGAAGAAACATTACGTTAACGGAACTTGTCAGTCACCAAAAAAAAAAAAAAAGTGTGATGAAACCGTCGGACAAAAGGGCAGCTCATTCCTTCTGTTTTTGTTTTGATACTGTGATATATTGTGATACTGGTTATCGTGATACTGGTTATAGCTAGTCATGGCATTGGGTTCAATAACTTTCCCTGTAGTCTTTGATAATGAGTCAAAAATCTCTTCCCAGTGAGACCACAGGGTACTACAAAACCAGAACATATGTGCATGGCTCGCTGGTATTTGGTAACATCTGTTGCAAGTTGGATGAGCTACATGCACATTACTGTGCCATGCTCTGTTTCTGAGCAGCACGAAAAGTCTCTAAAGTTTGGATCACACTTTTTACTGCTTGCAAATTCATTTTTGTGACTAAATACAAAGGTCATGGCTTTAAGGTAAATCTGTTTAAGTTTGTCACTTGGCAGGATGCTGCACATCTTCAGGAGACAGAAGGTAAGATTTTATGGGTTGATAATGCAACAAGGCAACAAATGCTCTACTCTGAAGTGTGTCAGCATGGGTAAGAGGATAAACCCATACAAAAAAGAATGCACAGGAGGTTATGAGTGGGTAAATGTAAATCAAGTGGGGCCATCCTTTTCCAGTTTGCTGCTTGGACCAAAGTCATTAATTAAAGCCAGAGACCTGAGTTTATAATGAGGTGGACATTTCCTATAATTTGAAGTTGCTTGGTTTATGTAACTGAAATGAATGCATACAAGGTTGCCTTTTAAACAAACATAAATCATGCTTATTAAATGATAGACTAGTTGCTCTAGTTGCTCTGTCTGTGTGTCTCGCAGCAAGGTTTGGTTGTATTCAGTTAAGTTAACCTGTCAGGTCTAGTGGAAAGAACTGACTGTTGAGGTCAAAACTGTTTCAGAGTCCAGAGCCCTAAGTCCTAAATGTTGTCTGATGTGTGTGTGTGTGTGTGTGTGTGTGTGTGTGAGAGAGAGAAAGAAAGACAGACAGAGAGAGAAAGAGATAATGAGACAGAGACTCAGCCTCAAGCTACAAACCACACTTCTCTCTGACATAAGTTCCACCTGATATAAGTTCAATCACTACAGTCAGTAAAAGCAAGTCTCCCCTCTGTTTTTCTTTATCTCCACACATGAAAAAAAAAGAATAGGAACACAAAGCTGAGAACACAATAAGCAGGAGCAAGGAAGATTGACTACACTGTGGGTCTGAAGGGTGTCGTGTGCTGAGCACTGAATTCCAATCTGGGCCTTGTAACTACTATATGTAACAGTGGTACATAAACTTGAGATCTGCAGAGAACTGGCTAGCCATGATTTAGAAATATATTACAAACTTAAAAGGAAAATTAATGTGCAGCAATGTCCAGTTTAAAATGATTTACATTCCGGTCCATCTGTCACCTTTATTGAACTAAATGTGCTGCAACAACCTCAATTAACTTTGTTTTTTCAAACTTTCAGCACACTCTGCAGCAGTAACAAGTATAATAGTGAGTGGCTGCTTCATTCAGAAATGTCAAAACTAGATAAACAATAGAAAAAAAGCGAGATGGACAGAGGGAAACAGGACAAAATAGAAAAAGAAAAGAGTGGGAAGAGGCAAGAAGAGAAAAGAAGAAAAGGGCAGAGTTTCCCTCTTGGTTTTCATGTGGCACTTCAAACCACTAGTCTGTCTGCTCTGCATATGGAATCAATTTGTAATGTGAGACTTTGGGGACTGCTTATAGGAAAACACTGTTGCCAACCAAGCTTTTTTCAAAGTTTATCTCTGTGCAATGATTTTGCAGAAGACAAATGTCACACTAGTGAAATAATGCTTTGCATGGTGACTGCATTTCCTTTGCTTTCAGTTGTTGTCATTCTGTTATTTCCATTCAACATTTACAACACCTAAATTCCATAAATAGCTGATTAACAGACAGAGTGGGGCTCAAAATTACAACTGTTTTAGTGTTATGTGCTCATTTTATCTTAGTGAGCTTATTCATCTATTGACCCTTTAGGTGGAAGATCAGAAAAAGACTAGACCAAAGATCCAGATTTGCAGATTTCCACTGATTTTGAATGAAAAGCTGTAATGACCAAAACAGTTAGCAAGTTCCTGTCAACAACATGGATAGCTGGCAAATTCTTAAAGCTCTAACTCAGAGCATTAATGACCAAATGCAGAAGATCATTTTCTCTAATGCAACACACCACATGCTATACAAACAGATGCACTGTCAGGTTAAGTAGCCATGATAAGGTGCTGACATCAGTTGGAATGTGGTGAATGTTTGGCTTTTCAAAAGGTGCAAAAGAAAATCAGGAATATTTGTAAAACACTATTAATGAATATGAATATTAGTATTAATTAATAATATGAATATTGAATTTGAAGCTACGTTTACACTGCTGAACAAGTAGTACTACTTTAGTGAAGGTTCCTACTTTGTTATACTTCATAGTAATGTAATACTGATATGTAATACATATTCTTGTTAAAAGGTGCTAAATCCACTCTGGTCTCCCTTCTTATTCATAATATGTAGGCTTAGATGGCGATAACAAAACTAATTTAGAACCAGCCTGCTTTAAAACATGTGAGAACAACTGATACACCTAGTTTGACTTGTAACAGTGAACTGAATTCCATCAACAGATCCACAATCTGCTACTCAGCATAAAACTGAGCCAAAACTTCTCCGCTTCAAAGTGGTGCGTTTTGTGTAGCCTACAGTTTCAGTTAGCAGCCTTACCATGGTTCATATTCCGTCTCCAGTGCATTCCACTCCCCCTTTAAAGTCACTTAACGCGAAGTCATCCCGTCGACAAAAAGTTGATAAGCCTTCACACGAACTCTGGACAGCCGATGGTCCTGAAGTTGCAGCCGCGTGCAATAACTTAAGTTTGAAAAAGCGTTCCACACTTCCCTAAATACTATTTGTTGTTTAAATCGATGCTTAAGTAGTACATCACCATACGATCACTTTCTTCGCCACCAACTCAAAGTCAATCGACAAGCTGTCGCGAGCTCAGCCCCCCCTCCCAGGGGAACACGCTGCTCCACGCGAGCGTCCTGAAAAGCTGATTTCAAAGTAAGAGCCTCGGTTTTTGAAAAGGAAGGCAATCTGCTTAGCGTGAAATGTCAGAAGTTCCTCTATCCGTCTACGCAATAGGCTAACGCTTTCCCACTGCCCCATGGAATAATGTAGCCTTTACGGCCTGGAAAACCAGAATAAAAAGTGTCAAATAGCTCATCATAAAGGAAAGATGTGGAGGGAGAAAAAAATGCATGAAGCCTAGCCTACTATTAACATAATCAAAAATGCAAATTAATATTTGCCTATAGGTGCTGTGCACCTCTATGTAATATA
>JAQLOL010014029.1:0-13224 GCA_029783665.1 Naso thynnoides
CGCAACTCGGAGAGATTTAAATTTCGTTCACATTCGTAAGCCAATGGCCGACCGACCGCAGGCTTCTTCTTTCTCGTTTTCCTTCTTCTCGCGAGTGTTTGTGAATACTGACGGACTTTTAACCAACACCGAAGGTCTATACCGCCACCTACTGTGTCGGAAGGTGACCATGACACTGAAAAGTAAGACAAAACACAGCAGAACACTGTACGATATTTTATAATTCCGTCTGCATTATAGCCAATGTGTCCCTCTCTGATTCTGTTCTGTATTTTTAATGTCACTAATTAAATGATATCAGAATCACAAATACTCCGTCAATCCCCAGGAGGATATGGGGTTAGATAGAGTTGTTCCCATTTTAAAATCAAAATATAAACAGATTAATAGGAAATAAAAAAGAGAGGACTATAATATACAAAAATGCGATAATATATCAAGTCTGTAAAAAAAATAGCAAGATATATGTAAGCCTATAATAGTATAAATTACATACAATAAGTAGGTGCGTGTACAGTATAAAAGCAAAATGTACAGTATAAATGTAACAATAAGTGTACTGTATTGCACATTGCATTAATATGCGTTCTTTATCTTTTAGTGTTACACCATGACATGAACCAACAACTTCCTTATTAGTTAGTTATTGGTTTTTTGATTAGCTAGTCTTATTTGTTGTTATTGTTGGCTTGCTGAAGACATTCAGGAACTTCTTGGATAACTATGATTACATTCAACTTGACTGCAATTACAAAACTCATTAGCACATCTATGAACCCAACAGGGGTCTGAAGACATTCTCTTCCTTTCCCCAGTTTCAAATGTGACATCCATCGGGTGTTCATGTGTACCGGATTCACCTAAAGAACAATAAGGTAATAAGCCAGACCACAAAAGGTGGAGCGTCATTGAAGTTAGACAAATTTATTTTTGAAAAAGTAAAACATTTACACAGAAACAAATACAGTGAATTTCTTTCACTTCTTTTTGAAAGGAAGCATCTTGTCTGAGACACATGCATACATAAAAGGTGCATATTCAGCTTTTCACATTAAACTTTCTTTTTAGCAGAAAGGCTGCTGCCCAAGTACAGGCCTACAAATAAAATGCAAACTGGAATTGCAATTTTTTGAACACCTAATTTGATGACTGAACATTGTTGAAACTCATTAGGCACACTGTTTTGAGATTCAAGAGGTTTAGGCAAAAACTAGCCTTGATCTAGGCTATATAAAAACTTATCAGATCTAGTCAGTTCTTGTTGAAGAAACCATTAGACAGTTACTTTCACTGAGCATTCATTAACAACCCAATAAATTCATTATAAACCTTTAAACTCGTGTCTGCACTGGATAATTTTTTAACATATAATCGTCTTTTTTTTTCTTTTTTTTCCCCCACACTGTTTGACAGGACATTTTCATTTAGAGAGCCACGACTACAAATGAAACCATTTGAATGTTAGTGCAAATAACATTATACAATATTCATGTGGCTCTTTGAGTAAAATCAAGTGACAACTTTTCAGGAAGTTTCTGGTTTCGGACTTTACACAGACATGGTTCAATTTGTATCACGATCACAAGTACTTGGCCTGACACATGATAAGTTGTGCTATGACGCCTTGATGACACACTTTAAAGCTATTCAGTATAGGGTCAAAGGTATGCTCCACTGACAACACATCTGTAGTATTAAATACTCACTGTACTGTACACCTGGATCAAATGGACTTAATATTTTCAAAACAAAACAAAGGCATTTAAGGCATTTAAGCATTTAATCGTTTCCAGCATAAAATAAAATGTCAACTGTCGACAGAAATGACGAGGCACATGATTATTTAGAACAAAAGTTGGACAGACGTAGGTTATGACAAAAGTTACTGTTAGAAAATCATGATTAACTATGAAGTCATGCTTCATTACCAGGTTGTAAATGTTCATTAGTTGCATAGTTAATGATTTGACAGAACCCCAAACTGCTATTCATTGCTACAGGTGTGTGTGTGTCCTCGTGAAGTGCTTTAAGGAGTTCACAGGTTTAAGTGCTGTGTATGTGCAGTATGTTAACCGTTTTCCATTTAAATCATATTCATACCAGCATATCAAATCATTTAGTCAAATCTCAGACAACAGAAGCGACAGGTTTCCACACACTCTCATGACTAATCACAGTTCTTTGTGATAATCACACAGTTACGCTTTCCTGACGCAGTTTTTGTGCTTTGAATATCTCATCCCACTTCTCCAGTTCTGCCCTCAGTTTACTCGCTTCAGGACGTTCCTCTGGATCCTCACACAGCATCGACTCAATGATTTTCTTCTGCAAAAAACAACAAGAACCACAGCTACTGAGATTTTTGTTCCAACAGTAATAAATGTTGTCATGTTCTACAATATTGCTTGAGATAAAGTGCACAGTATTTCCAGCAAATGAACTTTGACACCGTTTACATCCAGACAAAGTAAGTTTTGACTCCTCCCCTTTGGCTATGTTCACATTACAAGCTCAAGCTCCAATTTTTCACCTATCCAGATTGTATCCAGATTGATTTTTAGAAAGTCTGGGCCGCAAAAAAATAAAACCCACATGAAATGCGATTTTTGCAAATCCAATTGGAACCACATTTGGGGGTGGTTTGAAATGCGATCTTCACAGATGCGTCTCAGTCCGGACACTCTGGCTGCTCATATTACATTTCAATGCGTATATTGCATCACTTGCAACAACACACACACACACACACACACACACACTTTGGGGTGAGGCCTCTGTACAGGCAAAGCTGGATAGAACCAACGAGACAATTAACCTTGAAATTTCAAGCAGTAAGGAGGACGAGGCTCCGTTTTTGACACTTACATCGTTTCCACAGCAACCTATACAGACACGCTGGTGGTGTGCAAACACACAAGGCTGATCTGATCATTAGAAAATAATAGTGCAGAAATACGTCACATACAATTCGGCAGATGTATTGGATTTGTCTGCTATGTGAACATAGCCTTTGACATTTTCAAAGATGGACAACTGTTGTAACAGTGCAGCTTGCTGTATGTTAGTCTTCCTGCTGCTGGGGACCATTAGGGATGCACGATATTATTGGCATAATATCAGTATTGGCAGATGTGAAAATTTCTGACAATATGTATGGCCAACATATTGGTTGTAAATATTGGGGAACCACCCTGCAAACCTGTTGTTTAATGAGAAGAATTAATTTTAATTTGAAAGTACAAGCTCCATTATAAAATGGGCACTTTTTTAAATTTATGCACTAGAGAGCTCACTGTCTGTCACCAGGTTGTTACAGCGCCGTTTTTAACATATGAAACTTGTTTTTGCTGTTTAAAATACATCTTGCATATTATGTACATGCAATCCATCAAAATTACTTTCAGGTTTTCATCACTGAATGTCAATATTGGAAAAGGAATATGTCATTTATAGTAGAATCAAATGTTGTTTTTCTCGTTTTCTATAAAACAAATAGACTGTTACAATAAGAGTAACAGGTAATTGTAGTACAGGAGAGACTTGGTGTTCTTTACAATGAAAAAAAAGTGTGTATATATTGGTATCAGCTTATATGAGTTTGGAAATAGCAGCATATTAGATATCAGCAAAAATCCAACATCATGCATCCCTAGTGACAATCATGACTTATTGTCACTCTGGAAAAAAATTGTTAAATTTGGCAAGAAAATCAGAACTTTCAGAAAATGGTGATCTACCTCTCGAGGAAAAGTCAGTGGGAACTCTTTGGGGAAGTTCTGACATCTGGCATATTTCAAAACCTGTTATGGACGCAGCAATAAAGGGAAAGAACATGTTAGTTTCCCTGAAATATACCAATAATCCAAGCTATGATCTGTCTAAGGTTAGAGAGAAGTTCTATAGGAGCACTGCCTCAACTACTAAAAAGAAATCAGCTACTCTTGTACTTGTACACTTAGCCAGTTTCTAATGTCCTTCTAATAGACACAGGTGTTCATGATATGGTACCACTGATGTGTCATTTGTCAAACTGTAGTAACAGCCTACAATATTAGGTTCATGTGAATGACTCACCTGTCCTCTTTCATGGCCACTGGAAATTTTCCAAAGGAGTTCCAAGTAAATCAATCCCAGAGGAAATATGTCCACTTTCCGATCATAGTTAGCCCCCTCCTGTGATAGAAAATAAGCACAGTGGTGACAAAAGCTGCATAATGTTATCATTTCATTAATGGTAAGATGAGAAATAAAGCAGATATGCTCATGAGCGAATCAAGCCTGAGTGTACAGCTCAGTTTTTACTGCTTAAATTTACACTGTTGTCTTAAAGTTGTAGCATGCTTGATGCATGCTTTTTTAGAGGCAGACAGCTCAGACTATTGCACCTTGAAACACATGCATGAACCTTTTCATTTTACAGCTCTGACAACAGTAAAGACAGGTGTGGCTGGGCTTACAGACAGTTTACCAAAATAAGCACATTACAACAACATATTTGCTAAAACAACAGAACAGAATAATCAAAAGCTACTGCTAGTGCAGACAATCTCACTTGTTCGGGAGCCATATAAGTTGGTGTTCCTTTGCCCACTGTTTTGTCCATCAAAGCATCATCTTTGGTGACCAGCCCAAAGTCTCCAATCTTCACTATTTTATCCAGTCCAAACAGGATGTTGGCAGGCTAAACAACAAAGAGTAAAAACAGAAATTAAAATAAAAAAACAAATGAACAGCAATGCAACTAGTAAACAATGAATTTGAAACAGGGCCCTGTGTAACCGAAACCAATCTCCAATCTATACAGGCAGTACGTGGAATTTATTAGACTAAAATATCAGATCAACTGATAGCCTCTGACAAGCTTCTACAGAGTGCTGGCAGGTCCTTGTCACAGTACATCAGAGGAAATGCTCACCTTAAGGTCCCTGTGGATTTTCTCCTTGGAGTGAACGTATTCAACCCCTCTAACTATTTGCTGAACAATGTTTAGACTTTCTTCTCTTCTCTTTGAGTCTGGCAGAGACTGAACATTCTTTCTGTCTATCCAGTCTTTGAGTGTTTTGGTGTCACACAACTCCAGCTGGATATACAAGTACTTTGAAGCTGAGTCATCTGTACACCTAAGAAAATCAGAAAAGAAAATGATTTAACTACATTCCTTCACCTTAAAAGATAAAGTTAAGACTTAATACATGTGTATGGTACTCACTGAGAAGAGCTACTGAAGCTACCAACTGAACTGTCAGCTGAATTGTTCCATTGGTAACCTGAATCCTCCATCCAGCAAGTAAAGTATCGAACAATATTAACATGTTGGAGGTCTGACAATGTCCTCACCTCTTCAAGAGATTTCCTGATTCAAACGAGAACAAGATAATGACATAGTGGGGGAAAAAAAGTTTGCAAAAATACAGCACATGCACCAATGACACTGAAACCCTAAATACTGCATACTTACTCATCACAACACACAATCTTTACAGCATAATCCTTATTTTCCAGTTTATGACTTGCTTTCCAAACACAACCAAAGGCTCCACTGCCAAGTTTCCTCTTTGGATCAAATTCTGAAGTGAACCTGCTGAAGGCAGCGCCACTGTTCAGACAAAAAGGTGAAAAAACACAGAAATGTTCTGCTGATTATAGGCTGCATTAATTAATGAAAGATAGATTTGAGACCATAACAATACATCACACATGCTACATTCAAGTGAATGTTGTTGGTTTTTTTTTACCATGGCTGGGTTTCATCCTTACTAGATGTCAAACTCTTGTCCTTGATGGCACGCTAAGAGAAGGAGGATTAAAATGCAATTCAGTTGTAATTGAGACATACATGTATAAAAGGACATATGACATGATATGTTTCACATCAGAACAGCCTCAAATAATATTTGTCGGAGAGACTCTCTCAGTTGGTGGGTTAGTGATCATGGGTTGTCACTAGTGTTGCATTTACTGAACTTTGAGGCTCTCTATGTTTGCTGATTAGACAAACTCCTCACATGTCTGAAAAGAGTAGATTTTGCTTTACCTACTAAAGATTTTTGACTGTAATGAGAGGACAAACCTGAGCCTTGAGCGGGTTTGATAAATCTGCGAATATTATTGAGCCACCTGTGCCCTCTGATGTGCTTTGTGACCATGATTCATCGGACTCCCTGGAAGAATACAATGAGAGACATGACGAGATGTTTTTCAGTGTTAAGCTCCATGCTGTGCTCTCTTACTAATAACAAGTGCCCTTACCATGTAGATGATGGTTCTGAAGATTTGGGTGGTGCACCATCTTCTGATCCTGTTGATCTGATGGACAGCTAAAATTCAGAGATAAAGAGTTAAACATAATGCCACACATAATTCCGTGAAATTTCTCCTCAGTGGAGCCCTGTTATTCAGAAATTGTCAAAGGCAGCGTGTTAAAGATCTGCTGCTACTTGTTACGGTGAGGAAATATCTCTGACTACAGACTGGCGTAATCTTTCTTAACATGGTGGCACAAGGACACAAAGTAATACATAGGCTGTGGTAAATATTGCCCCTTTAGGCATTACATTTTAAGACCTACTTAAAGAATCAGAACAAAGTATTTCAAGCTTCAGTTAGCAGGGTTTCACTGTGAGAAGTTTTCGAATTGCAAGAAAACGAAAAATCTTATTAGACATTTGTAAAGCTCTTTCACTCCATTTTCAAGAAATGCTTTCCATTAACAAATAAAGTAATAAAAGACTGTCATAAAAGAAAACCTTGGATTAGTAAAAAATTGAAAAAACGTTCTCTTACGAAAACTACAGTATATACAAAAAGCCGTCTTAAATCCCACACCTTTCAACATGGAAACTTAAAGGAAATTCAAAAACAAATTTACACAATCATTTAGGAAAACAAAGTATTTTACAGGGAAATTAACTCAAGCGTCCAATAATAAAGGCAATTCATAGTCCAAGGATGAAGATAAAATATTTACCTCAATCTAAATTGTTAGGAATTATTGTTGATGAACCACTGATTTGGAAAAAGCATTCTGATTATGTCTGCAGGAGATCTATGAAGATTTAGAACTTGGTATATTGAGAAAAGTTTATTTGATCCATCCACACACCAGACGGAACATTGTTGATTGAAAATTATAGGTAAGCTCTCAGGTAAAAGAGCAGCAGGTGTGTGAACTGCAGTTAAAACGTTTTTGACCATGTCGGTGTATGATTTTGTCTGCATCAAAGTTTTTTCTGTATGTTAAAATCCTGATCAAATAAACATGAAAAACTGCAAAAATCATGCTTTACTGTTACTGTGTTGTATCTGTTAATGTTGAGCTCTAGAGTTTCATGTTATGAGGGATAGTTTCCAATTAAGTTATAATTGAAAACGGAATGGAAAACACAGTGATTAGATGTATGACTCACTTGGGAATCAGTTCCCATTCTGTCGATTCGGAAGCGACTGCTGTAACCAACAGGCTACTGACCTGATTTACAACTATAGTGTTAGGGATATTTCTTAATCTCAATAATATCTTTCCTCATCCATTTTTGATGTGACCAAGGTGATCAACGATATCATCAATAGTCTGTCAATAATAATATCAAAGCCCTAAACAAATGACAGCAACAGCAAAAGGTGCCTAATGTTTGAGGAAAATGATCTGCCAAAGAAGCAGAAAAGAAGAGCTGCTAAAGCCAGAGAGGGTACATGTCTATGTATAAACCAGCATTTTGAGGAGGAGAAAAAAAGGAAAAAAGGCACCTTTTCAAGGGAGGCCGTGACGGAAATTGGACAGTGGCGTGAAGGGCTGCGGGACGGCAGATCGGTGCGTCGCCTAGAGTCAGTGGCCCACTGTCCTTTCCTGGGGACTTCATCTTTATATGAAGTAAAGGAGGACTGGGACTGAAAAGAGAAAAGAGGCAACAGGCTTAATAAAATCGATGTTGAACTCCAAAGCTGGCAGCATTAAATGCTCACATAGATTAAAATGAGGATTCAGGTCTTTGATGGCAGATGTATCTCTTTAACTTAAGAGTAGGTAAATTATTTGCATGTAGCAAACCACTTAAATGACTGTCCAGTAAATATAAGGCCACAACAAGCAGCCTGTTTGCTTGACTTAGCATAAAGACTGAAAACAGCAAATTACCAAAATCATAAACTATTCCTTTTAACCTTTGTAGATTCCATGCTCGATCATTATTTGGGAATTATTTTGGTGATTACTTTTACGTTTTTGGTAGCCACTCGAGGCTTATCTATGTAGGTTCAATAGATTTCATTTGGCTATTTTTAACTATTTGTCAATTATAATTCACACTACTATATGTAATATATAAGAAGTACGCTCATTTTATCATTTTGAATAGAAAACAGATCTTTACTCTTATGTGTTTCTTTTACAGCATATGACTGCCAGGTCTTAAGGCATCCTTCAATGTTAATAAAAGTGTATTTACCTTAATGCCATTGATAAATGGTTTAATGCCTCTCTCCATCCTCTTTCTGCAGTGGGTAGACAGCTCAAAGGTAGGAGGGTTTTCTTCATTCTTAAGTACATCACCTTTCCTCTCGAGGCCATAGAGGATGGGATTGACCCTATTGGTTGTCGTTAATCCCACATATTTGGCTATGGAAAGACCAGTGGCTTTCCCTGAACGCAGAAGATACTGCAGAATACGCTCCTGTTGGTCTGTCGTTGATTGAGACGACAACTTTGGATCAGTGGAGCTGGCAGTGATGGAATGTAGCTGGTGCTGACCTTCTGAAGATGATTGGGATCCTTCAGAGTCAGATGACTCAAAAGACTGGCAGGAAGAACTGAGTTCTATGTCAGAGTCTTCTTCCTCGGTTTGTACCAAGTTTTCTGCTTTTTCAGTTTTGGCACCAAGACGGGAAGATGGCATCTGTGCTTAAGAGTTTTTATGTTTCTTGCTACTGGGAGGTTCTCTGCAAAGACTCCACATGGGAGGGACAGTTCCTTGCTTGGAAGCTTTCTGTGAGTACTCCAAAGAGTACAATTCCTTGTTGACAACACCTTTCTTCAGACCCAGCTTTTGGGCTAGCACTTTTGCTGAGAGACTCTCCCCTGGCTTCAAAGCAGCCAAAGACCTGTAAACTCTGTCTTCAGCAGAGGTCATTTTGCTGAGCTGCTGGATGCAGAATGTCTGTCAAACTTGGCCGTGGTATTTACCTTGTAGATAGGTTGGACTTGGGTGCTGAGGGCGTGGGATGATTTATTGAGGTCTTACGCTTGGTGCGTATCCAAAACTCTGGTCCTGACTGTAATATCCTCCTCTAGGCCTAGGCCTGCTGTTGGGGTTCAGATACCTACTATAGCCTGACTGGAGTTGAAATGAGGAACCAGGCAACCTCCAGGGTACCACTCCTCCTCCCTCTCCACGTTGACTGGCTTCAAACTGTGGTGTCTCAGGGCTCTGTCCTCCCAGAAACTCCAACTTTTGGTATCAAAAAGATTTGGAAACAGCACTGAGACCCTGACTTTGATTATTAGAGGTATTATGGCCCACAGGTTTAGAGGTCAGATTACTATGGTTGAAATGGGTGAAGGTGAGGCGATGTGAAAAGGAAATGGGGACTGTATCCTCTGGTACAAACAGCAGACTGGTGGAAATTCAGGGCATGCCAATTGCACACTGAGAGCACCTGAAATACAAACAAAGTTTAATGTCAGAGGAATATTGATAAATAAAAATATATACCTGTAAGACAAACAGATGGGCAGCCAGAAGACATCATTGTATAGGCCCTGCTGGCAAGCCTCCAATGTGCGAAATGTGTCAGAGAAGCTATTCTAATTCTATACAACTCAAAGACACAGTTAGGGCATTTCCACTGCCGTGCCAAGACAAACCATGCCACACTGGTTTGCATTTCCATTACCATTTTTACTGCGCCGTGATATACCTTTTCTGGAGTGGGGCCCAAGTGCGCCGGCCCCACCTCCAAGTGGGCTACACTGACATCATGCAGTTTTGTCATCATTCAGCTTCATTGCTGCTATTTTCGCCATGCCTGGAAAGCGTACTAACTCAGGGAGAAGCGATTCATTTAAATGCTCGGTTATGTCTGTTGCGATGCAAAGACAAAAGCATTGGTTCCCAGATCTCGCAAGAGTGTGTTGCTAAGACATAGACAGATCTTGAACAAAGTTAATTTTCTCTCGATCTGTGTGTCTGAAAAATGACATTTTTGTGACAGAATGTTCAAAGGATATCGTCAAGGAAAACTTCATTGTCCCATTAAGGAAAATTTAGGATATGTGTCTTGTGAAAAATAGGTCCAGTATGTATCTTGGTGATGATGGGGCGAAAGGATCAGGTCATAATCAATTCTCCCATAAGAATTAATGGACTTAAGACTGCTTCTAGTCTCCTACAGGGGTGGGGCCATGGAACGGTCAGTGGGAGGTATTGCTTCCTATTAAAGGTCTCTGAAACAAGACTTCTTTTGTGTCCATACTAATGTTGCCTTGCAACGCTATGGGGGCTGCCACTTGAACGCAAAGCCTTTCCTGTACACAACTTCACAAACTCCGTTTCAAGGCCACAGAAGCATTGGAGCCACATCAGAGGCAAGCCGGCCTTTGCGTAAACTAAACCGCACGTGAGTTTTAATGGCTGCCTGTCAGCGACAAGCTATGGACAGCATATCGTGCAGCTGTTACAGTCTAGTGGTTCTCCACCTTTTTGGTCCCCCCTGCATATTTTTTTTAATCCTGAGGAAAATAGCCTATGTAAATATGACTATGACCATTATTATACATAGCAATTTAGAAATACAAGCCTGATAGCTTTTGCAGTTAAGGTAAATTAAGTTCCCAGTCACAATTTAAGGAATAATGTATGTCTGAAAAGGTCACGGGATCTTCTTAAAATATACTTTTAATTATTTCATGGACCCCTCGCAATCCTGGTTGAGAACCATTGTTACAGACAGTCCTGACCGCAATGATAAGGTTTTGCAAAACTAGGCTCATTCCTTCCTGCAAACACAAAATCACTCAGAAATTGTGTTGAATATAATTCCTCAAACGCATAGTCCAGAATTCCAATACCATCCTTCAGTACAATAAATTTAGCCTCGAGTGTCATAGCCTATCTGATAACACTCCATGTAATGACTGATGTCTATCAGTGAGACTGCCAACAAGAGGAAACCCAATACTGAGTCAGGTTTCATTCCCACTAGCCCTGTCAGCTTCACTGCTGGACTGTCACGTAGAGCTGAGCAGGTCTGAATGGCGCCACGTTAACAGAGAACACCAGTGTTGGCTCACGACAGGTGTCGTGCCAAAAAGGGATCTTCTGCCATAACCTGACTGCCGTCCATGGGAGCGCACCTGGTTTGTTAAAGTTGCATCACCCCGTTTACATAACCAGCTCAGTCCTTTTTATCACTTCCTACCAATCGAAATATGGCTAAAAGGCAAAAACAAAACTGGCTAAAATGTACTTTCTCACCCACAAATAAGTAATAACAACTCCCCCCTTGTTACTGAAAGGTTGTTTCTGTCTCATAATAACTTGATTCCATAAGGAAAGTAAATTGAGACAACTCTGCTGTGATTTGACGCTATATACACAAAACTGACTTGACTTGAGTTCATTTATACTGATTATATTTGACATATTAGTCTACAGCACACTAGTCCTTTCTACCTTTTGAGAGTTACCTGTACAGAAACAATACAACACGGAAACTGCAGTTTTTTTCACCTGCCAAAAAGCATTCCAGCTCCTTATTAAGAGGTTGTTTCTGTTTCTCAGAATGACTTGATCTCATTCATTGTGATTATATTTGATAGATTTCAGCAACAAGGCAGAAGCTGTAATCACTTTTTGGTGGGTGAAAAAGTACATTTATTTGTTGTATTGGCCCTTTAAGGGTATTTTAACAGGTGTAAAAGACTGGAGTGGTACAATCAAATACAAACCTAAAGAATAAACTCAAGTGATTCTGAGTGTCACATCACACATCTAATGACACCAAATCATCTTATGTTGTTCAAAGTGCCTCATGCTCCAAATTCGTTGCCCAGCATGCTCACGGAGTTTTGACCTCACCTGAGAAATAAAGCAGTAGCGATTCAAGATTCAATGTTGCCGTTCCCGCAGCTCCCCGACCATGAAATGACGCTCACATAAAAAAAAAAGTAACACCGTAACGTTAAAGAAAGCACTGGCTGTTGACTGGAAACTGTCAAATCATCTGACGGTGAAACGGGAGTATCCAGCGCACAGGGTCTTCCGCCTCGGGTGAGTGAGGTCCTTTCTGCAGTCTTGCGCGAAAACAGCTGCTTGGCGCTGGCTTGATGCAGTCTGCCGCACTGTTACAACATACAGTACAAGTACAAGGAAAATTCAGTGCGTGGGTTTTTGAAGAAAAAGGAAACTGGGCAAAGTTTCGATTTCGTTTCTTGTGAAATCAGGTTTCTATTGCCGGTCACGTGACCTGCCGTGGCGTACTGCTCATAGACGTAAATATAGACAGACTAAAGTTATGTACGCCTTTAAGCCTGCTTGGCTCATGCTTTTGCGGCACGCCTGTTTTTGGGACATGCTGAGCGGATGGCCGATGTAAAACACACACACTTCACACACACACACACACACACACACACATTTGTTCCTGGGCTGAGGAGAGAGAGAGGGCTGCCTCTCCACACACACAAACCGAGTCTGAACCATTTGTTTCGGTGGGCAGCGTTAATCACCGGCTGCAGCTCTCTCTCCTCTCTCTCTTACCAGAGACACTTCGACAGCTCCAGAGGAAGACTTTAACCCTACAATAACTGCACCTGATCGGTCAGAGGGGTTGCACAAGCCGCGGGGACCGCGTCTTGTTTACTGCCGACAAACAGGCCGCAATCCCAGGCTGCACCGCCGCTACGCACCGGAGGAGAAGCCGGAAAATGCGAGTCCACCAAGCGGACGAATCCCAATACACGGTCCACGTCCCTGCGGCGTGGGGTTACATTTTTGGGGAGGTGCACGTTAGGGTACGGCGAACGTCGATTCGACGCAGAGCCATAAATCTATGGCGGGTGGAAAGTGCCACGGATACCCAACCGCAGGAGACACTCGTGTGACACTGACGCCTCAACTATTCTAACATACGCGTGGATAACAACGTCGCCACATTTACGCCGTCTAAGACTGCGATATTTAACCACTGGATGGCGCTGTTCAATTTTTTACATCTCAATCTCGTCACGTT
>JAQLOL010014030.1:0-13220 GCA_029783665.1 Naso thynnoides
TTTTTTTTTTTTACACCTCACAGGTTGCTACAAATGCCTGTTCCTAAAACACTACAGGCCTGATAAGCTAAGTTCCCAAATGAAAAGTTCGAAATTGCATGTGCACTCTAAGCACATTTTCTTGGGGAACGTTTTGCAAGTGATCTACAAATAATAATTTCGTGACTGAAAACAGGTGCAGACATGACAGAGGGGGGTTTTTGCATGTTTCAATAGTTTCTACTAGGAGGAGTTTAGAGAATGACCAGAGCAGGAGAGCTGCTGTGGCCTGGGAGGGTACGTCTATGTACAAAACAACTATTTACAGTAGCAGTAGCCTACATGTAGGGAATTAATCTTTAAAAGGGATAACGGAAACATGGACTAAACTCATGAACAACTACTTAGTGCATAACTGAATCTTCAATTGATTAGTTTTTAAGTGGTACTAATGCGACAGTCACACCTATACATTCTAAAAACCTAAAAATGTCTACAGTTTTTTAATCACTAATAATTCACAACGGACTAAAATGCAGCTGGTGAGACTCAAATCTTGTAAAGTCTTTATCCACCGAGCTATTTACTATTGTTGCTCTGGATTTGGCCTCTATTTATACTATGTCACCTGAAGTCAAACTCTAGCTGCCTTTGAAACCATTCACTCATTCACTAACTCACTCACTCGTCCCTATAGTGTTTATTATATAGCTAAATATATGGGGAATGACCGAATGAGATTTCGGACACCACTGAAACTAAACATCATTGCGTCTGCAGATGCGTCGGATGTTTGTGCAAGCGGGCCCACCCAGCATCACGAAAACAAACCAAGCAAAAGGAGTACAGCATTAGAATGCACTGAGGTTGTGTTGATGTTGCATGTTAATTTTTCAACGTCAAATCTCGAATAAATTGTTGAAATTTTCAATGATTTGAAAGTTTGGATTTGTCAACTATGGTCCAGTGTCCTCATAGCAACCTGTAAAAGCCCCTGATCAATTTAGTTTACAAATTCAGAAGCTAATGCTATTTTGCTTGCGAGCTAACTGCTAATTTAGCTATCAGTGGCTTAAGTTGTTAGAATATAAGTTCCCTGAGTGTTTTGCTGCTTTGCTAAAAGCTTTTGCTTCTAGGCACATACAGAGGCGAAGGCAAACTTGCCTCAGGCGTTTATTAAGACGTCTTTGGTTAATTCTCCAACCGACCTCTATTGGCTAACATGCTAGCAAACATAAGCAAAACCTAATGGCTTTCTGGCCACTTTTCTTCTCCTTCAGAAACACATGACCACATTGTGTTGTGGTATACGGGAGTAAAATGTCAGGTACATTGTATGTACACTCAAATTTGCTGTGCATTGTGGGTATTTTATTGTGCACTATACTGAATGAAATTAACCGATGACAATGCAAACACGACTATAAAATGGCAAACACATTATACAGTGCAATATTTCAGTGATAGGGAATGGTTTAGAACTCAGCTTCTGTTTTAACAGACGTGAGGGTTTGTATGCCCAAAGCGTCAGTGTCTGACAACCTGGGAATCACACTCAATAAAAAACTGTCTTTGTTCAGAAATGTTGCTTTAAAACACACAGTCACTCATGACAATTAGGCTAACACCTGCTGGATGTCATTCGACTTCGTCACTTTTTTTATATAAAATTATTTGTATGTCTTAAAATGTTACTTTATATTGACATGAGTGAATTAGAATCAACTGCCCATAATCAACTGCCCTCAGACGTAGTGATTTACCAATAATATTGGCCAATATCGGGATTTTGCAGATATTTCAGTATATATAGCATATTTGTTCTCCGATTGGTGCTGATATTAAACGGCCCCTTTTTTAATTGGTACGAAGTGTTTACTGTTTGGTGCAATGATGTTTGGAAAAAAGTTTGTTAGATTTCCATGTATTTGATAACCACACTCAAAATATTATATATAGAATATTGGCTGATATAGTGGATATCTGAATTTTCTTACTCCCTAATATCGTTATCGGCCCCAGAAGTCCCTTGTAATTTCATAGTGTCATTCTTACTTTTAAACCATAACTTCTTTTTAAAATTTTAATCAGCACGTGTACGCCCAGACCCACAAGCATGGGCACACCCTCGACCTAGTTTTTACTTTGGGTGTGAAAATTACAACTGTTGACATGACTGACATGACAATAACCGACCACAAATGTACTGTGATTTACTGGTCATCAGCACGGCAACACACTGCAGTTTTAGCTCTCCCTTCCTCAATGAGCAAAGTGCCCATCAGTTCTGTTCTCTGTTTAATGACCACTGTCTCCAGGCCTCTGATCGCTACCACACAAACGAGCTAACTGGCCACTCAATCTGTCCCTCAATCTGTCCCTCAGCACTTAACTCCATTGCACCGCTGAAGGCCAGGTCCAAATCTACAGTTAGTTATCAACCTTGGTTAAAAGATCAGATCCGTCATCAGAAAAGGGAGTGCAGGAAGGCAGAGTGCAGATGAAAGACATCTGGTTTGACTGTGCATTTTAATACCATGAAATACACACTAGCAACATATAATACAATGGTTAAAGAAACAAGAGCACACTTTTTTTCCAATCTCATGTCAGCCCACACACACAATCCTCATGTCTTGTTCAAAACTGTTGACATGCTACTAAATCCAACCCCTCCTCGTGTCCCAGTTGAGAGCGATGCAGACTGTGATATGTTTTTAGCCAATTTTACTGATAACATGGTATCAATAAGAAAGTCTATAATCCCAGATTCTACCTATAAAGACATCTCCCATCCACAAAGTGCTACCTTCGATTGGTTTCATTACTCTTGGTGAACTTTTAGAAACGTTATCACACGTGAGAGTGACTTCGAGCCCTCTTGATATATTACCCACAAAGTCTTTGCTGAAAGTAATGGATTCTGTTGGGTCCTCCTCGCTTTCCATTTTTAATAGCTCACTGTCCACTGGTTGAGTCCCTGATTATTTTAAAACAGCCTGTGTGAACCCACAGCTAAAAAATCCTGGACTGGATCCTCATCCCTCCCAATTTCACAGCTATTGACCAATATCCAAGCTGCTTTTCATTTCAAAAAATTTGAGAAAAACTCGTGTTAAAGCAGCTCCTTCCTATGCTAGAAAAAAACAATATATTTGAAAGCTTTCAATCTGGCTTCAGAAAGCACCATAGCATAGAGACCACTTTGCTTAAGGTGACAAATGACCTCTTAATGGCTGCTGATAAAGGCGTGTCCTCAGTCTTTTTTTCTTCTGGATCTGAGCGCCGCCTCTGACAGAACAGACCATGGCATTCTTTTCAACAGACGGAGAGACTGGGCTGATATCAAACACTGCCCTTCAGTGGTTCTCCTCTTATCTGTTAGACAGGAAGTTTTACGTCTCTGTCAACAATTTTAAAAAACAGTGTGCCTCAGGGGTCAGTTTAAGGACCAGTTTTATTTTCGCTCTATATGCTTCCTCTTGGACTTATAATACGTAGACATAAACATCGTGTTTTATTTCACTTTTATGCTGACGACACACAGATTTACCTGCCTGTAAACCCAAGAGACACGGGGAATCTAAATTCATTAAGAAACTGCCTACACAACATTAAAGGTTGGATGAACAAAAACTTCCTATAGCTGAACACGGACAAGACTGAAACCATTGTGAACGGACCTCAACACATGAAAAAACAAATTCTGCCTTTTGCTAGTTTCCTTGGTAACAATTTCAGGCCTGTTGCAAGGAACCTTGGTGTCTGGTTTAATAATAACTTGAGTTTAGAACCTCACATAACAAAGCTGGTCCATTCTTGTTTTTGGCATCTCAAAAACCTCTCCAAAAATTCAACCCATTTTATTTTTTAAAGACACAAAGACCATTTTACATGCTTTTATCTCGTCAGGTCCGGATTGCTGTAATAGCCTTTTTACCTGCCTAAATGAAAAATCTATTTCCTGGCTTCAGACCGTGCGAAATGCAGCTGCTAGGCTTTTAACCAGAACCAAGAGACGTGATCATATTACTCCAGTTTAGCAGCTCTTCATTGGCTCCCTGTGTGTTTCAGAATTGATTTTAAGATTTTAATGATTACTTTTAAAGCTCTCCACGGCCTTGCCCCTAACTACATTTCTGACCTTTTAGCACCGTACATCCCATCACACACTTTGAGATCCTGGGACAGAGGTCTGCTGTCTATTCCAAAGGGCTGTCTGAAAACAAAGGGGGACGGGGTATTTGCGGTCAGGGCCCCACAGCTGTGGAATAGCTTGCCCGAGTATATCAGGTCTGTTGAATCAGTAATCTCTTTTAAATTCCTTCTTAAAACATACTTTTATCGGAGAGCCTTTCCTGATTTTATCTGAGCTGTACTTGCTTGTTTGTTTGTTGTCTTTCTGGATTTTGTTTGGCTGCTTTTAAACTGTGGATTTCATGCTTCTGTTAAGCACTTTGTAGCGTTATTTTTGAAAGTGCTATATGAATAAAGTTATTATACTTATTATTACTTTTATTCCAGTTCACCTCTCTCACTTACAGCGACAATACTGTTCACACTTCCAAAAGTCATCCATAGGTTTCTCTAACTCTAAAGTTCGTCACAAGAATCAAACCATGTCCAGGGTCCAAATATTTTCCTGTCTGTGTTTCTGTGGGCTTCTACGGTCTGAAACAAATGTTCATTACTCCTGAACGGTTCAAAATGTGTGCATGTCAGGTTGACTGAAAAAAAAATCTTTCTTCATCTGTTTTCTGTCTGGATTTCTTTCAGGATTTTCACGGCTTTTAACTCAACGTATGCAACGCAGGACTGGGATATCGTCCACACAGCGTGGGGCCCCCGTGATCAAACAGCAAAAAACAAGTCTGATGAGTTTTTTTTTCTCTTCAAAAATAAAATACACTGAATGACTAACATTTAATGCACAGTCCACCTCTGAAAGGTATTGGGAGCATCGATCTTCCTGAGGCTTTCACACACGGTGCAGAAGTGGAGATTTTTGAATAAAACATGTGCAGATGGTTGTGTATGGACTGTCAGGCCATTATGAGCATGTTTAGTGTTTCTCTTCCTACATTATGTATCAGATCCCACCATGTGTGTTCATGTCTAACGTGAGCGTGTCTGATGATTTCTTTTCTTACTTTTCTTACAAGACTGGTGATCCCGGTTACGACAAACCCTCAAACACAACCAGCATCAATGAAACAGCTGCTGACAGAAGGAGTTCTGCACATGTAACGTCACTACAGCTCCATCAGGCCTCCGTCAGTCACAGGCTGAACCAGCAGCCTGACACACATTTGAACAACCTGGTGTGGATGGTTGTGGAAACTTAACAGTTTCTCCCTCAAAGCCGAGCATGTCTACACTCTGACACAGAGACAACCGTGCTGATGGACTGAGTGGGCTGCTTTACACTTCTGCTCTTGGTCTTTCACAAGGATAGACTGTAGGCTAATACGTCATCTTTCAGAGAGGACGTCATCAGAAGATGTTTCAGTCCGCCTCGGTTGGGTGTCAGCAGCACTTTAAAAAATCATTTTACTTCCATGCGACCACATGGCGCTGCTCTCTAAATGTGAAACAACATTGAAATATATATATATATCTATCACCATTTACTATAATTTGATTTATTCTGCCATGAGCAGAATAAACACGGCAAACATGCAAAGCGTGTGTGAAGTTTCCTCACACGGCGGCCTGTGTGGGGACCACAGCGCTGAACTCCGCGCTTCCCGTCCGGGCGTCTCGTCCCGTCTCACTCCGTGAATGTGGTCTGCTCACAGAAACATCCCGGCGCGACAGTTTTCACGGAGTTTAACGTGACATTTTCACGGATAAAGGACGACGCATGTAGCCGAGCATCGCTGGCTGTCTTCATCATCCTCCCCGCCCAGTCACACCAAACCATCATCTTCATCGCTGTCCCACACTGTGAGGATGTGAAGCCCATCGGTCCTCACACTGGGCCAACACTCTCCTGCGCTCTGAAGGTTAAATTCCCATCGTGCCCATAACCGGCAACACAGACACACTCAGCCGGGATATTCACCTTCAGTCAGGCTGGGACACGGCCCGCTCCTCCCCGCTGCTGCCGCCGCTGAGATGCTGTCCCATGGCCGCTGCCTCCTCCGTGTCTCCGTGTCCTCCGGCCGGAGCAGGAGTGCCCGCTGAGGAGGGCAGGATGACGGGAAGCGGGGAGGAATCTGTGTGTGTGCGCCATGCGCTGCTCCTGCTGCGCAGGAGAGAGGCGGCTCTACAGCACCGTCACACTGATTAAATATGCTGTGTGTGTGTGTGTGTGTGTGTGTTTTATTTATAGGGTTCACTCTCCTGCATGCATGCAGCACAGAAGCTGTTCCGTGTGGTCCTGACTCCAGTGATCACCTGTGTGGCAGGTGATGTAAGTAGGCTGCAGCTTATTATTTCAGCAGAGAGCAGGTTTAGAAAAACTAAACTCTTTGGGGTCATACTCTAGCCTTCTAAATCCGTGAATATTGGTCTTTATGAGACTGAAAACAGGCTGAGCACTGAGTGCTCTTATCGGCCGACGGAGCCAAGTCATCACACCAGGTAACAGGTAAGGTTTACAGTCTATGGTAACAACTAACAGACACTCGGAGGAACAGAGGAGCTGCTGAGAAACTGAGTCTGTCGCCACCGTGTGGCAAAGCTAGCTCACTGTATCCTCTCATCTATTCTGTCCCAAATGATCTCCTGACGCACTTTTTTAAAATGTGAATATTTAAATTACCCGACATATTTAATATGCATTTACTTTTGAGTCTGGGGACGGTGTGTATAATTTTGTTGGGGTTTTTTTTGCTCTTAGTAAGTCACTTCCCATCCGGATTCTTGACTTGAACCATCATTTGCGTTGTGTAGACATGAGCGCTGAATGTAGTTACCATGGGCGTATACATTACAGCACTTTTATTCTGAAAGGTTGAACCGGAAGTGCACTTGGAGTTCTGCTTCAGGTAGCTAACTAGCTAGTTTGATGGTGCTTCAGCGACAGCTGCCAAATTATTCGTTTTTTTTAGCGCTTCTGTTTGTTTTGGCACATCGGGGACTGGCCGTGGGATGGTAACCGGCGCCGGCACTTTGCTCAAAGGAAACCCGGCATGTTAAAATTCAAAGTCTTCTGACGTTTCTTTGCAAGTTAAATTTGCAACCTCGCCCACTAGCATCGCCGGCTAGCCGACCAGCCTGTGCGGAGCAGCTAGCTTACTCAACCAAGTGAGCTGCTCCCGACCTTAGCACCTCGGCCGTTTTAGTTGAAGTGATGCAGACAAGGTATGTTGTTGTTTAATGCATCCTTGAGTTCACATTTCTGTGTTATCGTTCTTTTAATTATGTTTTTAATTGTGAAGATGCCAACAGGACAACACCGATGCCAGTTAGCCGAATTATTGTACTTCCGCTTTCGTCTTTGCGGTGCCTGACTGCATTTGCTGGGCTAGCGAAAATAAAAGGAAACAAACATAACTTGTCCCTCGCTTTTTAAATTTCCAGCAGATGTTTTATGCACACAGAGGTCATGGAGTCCAGATATTTGTAAACCCTGGCGGTGATTAAGAGTCGAGCTCCTGTTTTTAGGATGTAAACAACTGAACTGTCACTGTTAGCGGCTACTTAGGTCAACTCTGCTGAGCCACTGCTGACCTGCAGCAAGTCATGTGACCTGCAGCGAGTCATGTGACCTGCAGCAAGTCATGTGAACTGCAGGTTGATGTCCACAAGGGCTCTGACTGTGCATGCCTGGTGGGTTTTAGGGTCATTCGCTCCGTTACCCACGAGGATTTCCTGCACAAGTTATGTCAAATATGTCAAGAATTTATTAGTCCGCTTACATTTAAAAGCACCTTGTTTAGCTTTGTCAGAGAAGCATAAAGTCAGCAGTACAATTCATAAAAAAAATTCTCATTAAAAAATAAAACACCGCTTTGCTTAACAAAGGTTTTTTGTGTAGCGTGAGAATCTTGCAGAGTATTTTTTCTCTGAAGATGCATTTCTGTTGCGGCGATGCTGCTCAGTGTTTTGTAGGTGTTTCCACTGCTGAAGCGTCACGATGGCAGGATCTCAGTGGGAGCTCCCTCCAGAGCTCTGCTGTCGGCCCATGGCCTTCGTGGCTCTGACCGGCCTGGATGTGGTGTACAACGCCGTCCACCGGGCCATTTGGGACGCTTTCTGTGCCAACCGGCGAGCTGACAGAGTTCCCATCTCTTTCAAAGTCCTCCCAGGAGACCACGAGTACCCAAAATGTCGCACTAAGGTGAGCAGTAGAAGTCCCAACGCGTGGCGTGATAATTAGAACACAGTTTCAGTGATTCACACTCGAGGTCGTGCAGTTGTGCTGACTATCGTCGCCGGTGTGGTTTTGCTTTTATTCAGCAGTTCTACAAACTTCATGCATTTGACCATGCTAAGCAAAACAGATTATGATTTGTTTGTTTATTCTTTCATTTATTTGAACTGGGACAGGACCGTTGCTAAGCAACACAGACATTTAACATGTTCCTGCACGCTAGCTTACTTTTTAAGTTACAGCAGGATTCACTGCTTTACTTTCTCGCTTGCTTCTTTCCTTCTCTTCTTTCCTTCTGTCGTCCGCTGATGACAATCTGGAACGCGTCCTTCTTTTCAGTGCAGTTTGTTAGAAGGTAACCCGGCAACGGTCAGTGATTAGAACACCTGTGAAGTGGAGCGATGTATGGGCTGCGTCCCAATTCAGAGGCTGCATCCTTTGAATGTCGTAGCCAGTGAAGGCTGCTCCCTCACGCTCCTTTTTCAGCCGCATGGTCGCAACTGAAATTTCAGTTAAATGAAACGATTTGGTCTACGGAGCATTTCCTCGCATCAGGACGCACTGCTCCTGTCGCTTAGCAACCATGACACAGTAGTGAACTTATGAGCCCGTAAAGAAGGAGCCAAAAAAAAAGAGTTTTTTTATTTTAATACTTAAAGTTTAAAACATATACTCTAACAGCTGCTGCTTCGTCCACTATGTTTACTGTAAAACAAACAAAAAAACAAGAAAAAGATTGTTTGCAGCACGCAGTGAATCTTGGGATATGCTGAGCTGTAAAGGAGTTACTGGTTGGATCCTTCGAACGGCGGATTTGTCGGCTGCATTTGAGGGAGCAGCTGAAAACGGGACAGCCTTCGTCACGCCGTTTGTGACACAGTCCACAGATGCGAAGGATGCAGCCCCTGAATTTAAACACAGTTTCTGTCAGCACTCGTGGAACGCCTCATGTCCAATCAAATCTCTTGGTCAGAGGTAACTGTTGTAAAATTTTCATTTGCTCACTGGCATTTCGCTGCATCAGTGTTCAGACATGGAAAGACTAAAACCATGGAGTTATGGAGTATGTCTGTGTGTCTCTGAAGTTCGTTTTCTCTGTCTGCCCGTCCAGCGAACGTCCTATGAGTGGTACATTCCCAAAGGCATCCTCAAAACAGGCTGGATGAACAAACATCTGAACCTGGTACCGGCTCTTGTCGTTCTCTTCTATGAACTGGACTGGGACGACCCACAGTGGAAGGAGAAACAGTCTGAATGTGCGACTAAAGTGGAGATAGTCAGGTAGATGTGCTTTCCATTTGTGAGTTTTGATTGGTACATTTTATCGGACTTTTTTGTTTTTAATCTCTGCCAGCCATATTGGCGAGGTATGCTGTGTGAAGCCAGATGTGTCCACCCATAACCTGCTCTGGATGAGGTTCTGTCGAGAGTTTTGGCTTAAAATCGGCTAAAAAGCGTCTTTCAGTGCTCCTTTCTGCTGAATGTGTTTGAAGTGTCTCCTTCCCATTTGCCCGGCTCGGCCTCAAGAATTTCCTTCCATAAAACCACAGAACGCAGGCTTGCATTTAAGTTCACTACGTTATCATTCAGTAAGAAGTTCAGGCTCCTCACATATAAAATGTTGACATGATTCCTTCAAACCAAACATAACACTCGCACCCTGGATCATGATGATGAACTGTGTGTTATACTAGCTCATAGAAAACCAACTAGAAAAATGATTACTCTGTTTTTAATTATCACAGATGATATTTAGCCAATACAGATAACTTCAGTTTAATTTAATGTAATGATTAATTCTGCTGCATCAAGTTTAAAATTTAAAAAATGCGTCACTGTCCCGTTAGAATGAATCCAGAGGCATTTAGACGGTGAATAAATACAGGTCCAATGAAACACTGATGTACTGATACATCAACTTATATTCCTACAATCAAACTACATCAGGGTAAAGGGCAAATTTTCCTTCTAGGGTTATTTGTAACGATCTAAAGTTGTTTTTCAAAGCAAAAATTAATTGTTTCCATTCAAAAAATGAGTGTCTTGTATTTAGCACATCAGACGTTGTTATGTGGATGTATTTTTCTCTGTCATCGTGGTAAATAGTTGTAAAGGTTACTCAGGTTCATTCTCCTTCGTCCTGCTCGTGTGTGTCACTGTGTCGGCAGCGTCTCCTCTGCAGGAAGCAGCAGGACGAGAGGTTTTCAGTCTGCGTTTGTGCTCCACACAGTCTGAATCGAGGCCTTGAACTGAATGTTCGTGTCGTTAAGTGTCTCGAGCTCTTCCAGAGTTTCACCTCCTACACCACTGCTCAGAAACAGACATTTACTTTTCCTCTAAAACTGTACCACCACCAGTAAAACCAGTAAAAATTCCTGCACATTTTATAAAGTGTTTCAAGATCCAGTTGTTACCAAAGCGAACGTCATCATGCAAGAAAGACAAAAGCAAATGAATTATTGTTGATGTTAAGACATTTCATTACCACACGTGTGTTGTATGTGTGAAAAATAAATTTAAATCCTCTTAAAGTTGTTATATTTACATTTAAGGTGGACTGATTAATTCATGGCGTAACTTGAACAACATGCAAGAAAACGTTCCACCTTAAAAGATTTGAGCGGCTCAGAGAATAAAATCATCTTTTTTCTGCCAGTAACATTAAACTGTACAAAGAATCAACTTGAAAAGGCAGCAAAGCGTCCTTTTGTTTTGTGTTTCTTGTTTTAAAATGGTACAGAAACATTACAGCCGGCGTTCTCTCTCAGCACAGTTCATCCGTTCATCGGTTAGCAATGACAGCTTAACGAGTCGGGCTGCTGCAGCGCGCAGACCGGCAGGTCTCACCGCGAGACTGATTTACAAACAAGCGTTGTTTGGATAAACTGACAACATATTTGAAATCTACATGGTGACGTTCTTGCCTAAAAAAATGTACAAAACTGAAGCGACGTGTTAACAATTCTACAACAGCACTTAAAAACAGCTTTTTGCCTGCGTGCAGTCAACAGACTGCAGTGTGTAGCTCCGCCCTCTTGGGACGCTTTGGGACGCCAAAATAGGTCCAGCCCAGTAATTTGGTCCCCTGATGACAGCGGAAGCACGAATGATTGCGTACCGTACCAAACTGGACTGCTCAGTGGAAACAAGGCTTTATGGACGTGCGCCTGGGTTTACAGGATTTGTTGGGCCGGCTCGCCGTAAAAAAGCCGGACTACGCCAAAAGTCCTTCAGAGGATCAGGTGTTTGGTCATGTGCGTCTGTGTGCCGTGCGCTGCGACCATCAGACGTATATTCATCATGTGCGTTTACGACCACGACTTCCTGCTGAGAGAAGTCTTCTGATTGGGGAGATTCACAATATATGAAAAGGCTGTTTCATTGACCACCACTAAGTGCTGACTCGTCATTCTGATTAATTGGTTGGCAGAGCCACAAGTGACACACAAGTGGAGGTCGTCACTCTAGTTAAGTGCTGTTACTGTGTGTGTGTGTGTGTTGCACACAGAGGAAACCTTGATGGTTTTCTTGTGCTGATTGGTTGTTGTCATCAGATACAGCCAAGGTCACGTGGACTCTCGGCGTCTCCACATGTCAAATTTAGTCAGCAGTGACTTTTAGGAATACTTGGTCATGCAGCTCTGCAGGAAGCCTGTCCCTGTTGCCCAGCACCAAGGGTTCTTATTCCTTCTGTCCAACCCTCGTCCAGTTATCCAGTGACTTTGTTTCTGAAAGCCTGTCTGAGCTGAGCCGTCATGCCTGATTAAACCAGAGGAGAACTGGGAATGGACTGGGCTGTGTGTGGCTGACAGCGTGTGTGTGTTTGCTGTTAGGACCAGTCTGCAGGGCAGGAACACCAAGGTGGCCGTGGTTCTGATCCAGAAGAAAACTCCTCTTCCTCCAGGTAAACACACGTGCTGCATGATTTTCTTCACATCATGTTCCTTCCATGTAATTTTCAGCATCCACAGTTTCTGTCCCAGTCTTTCTCTCTGACTGGCAGAAGTTCAGCGTAGTTCGCTTTATGAGCCACGGTCCAACGCTGGCAAACCTGAAACACAGCCGAGCAGTTTCCTAATCATCGTCACGTCCTTTAAAACTTTGGCTGAAGTGTCAGTCAGTGGTCTAAAGCCAAACTGACTGTAGATGTTGAACAGCTGTGTTTGTAGAGCTTTACTCTGAATGTTTGCAGAAGGTTCTTTAGCGAGCCAAAACGTCACGTCTCCCCTTGTTTGCACAGGAGAGGACCTGGTGGCGTCGGAGAGAGCAGCGGCTCTCTGTAACGCCTGCGATCTGTCCGGGAAGAGTCTCTTCGTGTTGCCTCACACTGATCACTTGGTGGGCTACATTATACGGTAGTTACCCTGTGACTAATGCTGTACTGAAATGTGTTTTGAAGCACACTGTGATAAGGAGTGTTCTCCCACTCTGTTGCTCTGATGTGGCAGTCTGCAGTCTTCAGACTGTGGCAGCAGAGAGACGCCTTCAAAGTCATACGTCACCACAAAACTTTTTTTGTCTGTCAGTTACTCATCCTCTGATGTCTTGAAGTGAAGATTTTTTTTTCCTTCCAGCATTCCTCCACAGTGAACGTGTTTTGGTTTTTTTTTTTTCCAAAAATGCGAGCCGCCCACACCCACAGCTGCTTTTTGCTGACAGTCTGTGGAGACACAGTTTCAAAACCTCAAAACCATCTAAAAACGTTCATCCAAAGATCTCAGCTGCTTCACAGGGCTGTGCTAAAGATCGACATGGCAGTATTTATTTTGGTGATATCTGTATTGTATTGTGAAGTCCTTGCCAAAACTCAGCCTTAAAGTTCAGTGACATGAAAGAAAACTTGTGCACTTTACTTTCATTGTAAAATCAGGTCATATATTTTACAGAGAAAATGTCCTCTTGTTTTCCCTCTGATGTCCTT
>JAQLOL010014031.1:0-13218 GCA_029783665.1 Naso thynnoides
CACTGCTGGTTGTGAAGTCAAACGCTGCAAGAAGTCCTACAACTACCCATGTGCTTTGGAAGAAGGGGCAGAGAGCTTTGAGGACGAAGACAAGGGAAATTATGGGTAAATCCAAATTAACTGTTCGCCTTTGTGCTCAGAAAGTAGTCTTGTATTTTTAAACCTGTACAGCAGTCTGTTTAATATTTGGGATAACCATCTGTGTTTATGCAGCAGGTGAGAATAAATTCAGTGCTATTTTTTTTACTTGTTTTATTGTGTTTTCATTCTTCAGGCTGTACTGCTCTAAACACTCTAAAAAAATGCAAGGTAAGTTTAGATTTATGAATTATTGCTCCCCTCTCTGTCTTCTTTTAAACCCGACATGTTTGAAGTCCGGCCCGAGGGCCAATCACAGCACGAGGTCCAATTTTATACAGCCCGCAGCTTCTGTCTTAATATGTATTATTTATGGCCCCCCAGCGCTGTCAAATAGAATTAATAAATGATGCAAGTTCGAAATGAAATTTATCTTTTCATGTCATGGTGGTAGCGCCGTTCCAACTTCGCCTGGCTGCGTGACCCCTGCTGTGACCCCTACCAGCTAATTTCTGCCATGGCAACTGTAGATAAAAAGAGGATAGCTGATGTTGAGGGCCGCCGCTTCCGGGAGAGATGGACTTTACAGAATTTTTTGGGAAACCGTAAACAGTTGTGTTTGCCTAATTGGCCAAGAGACTGTTGTTGTATATAAGGAATGCAATGTAGTCTAAAGAGACATTACCAGACAAAACACGCTAATGCATACAACAGCTATCAGGGAGCAACCATGCCGAAAAAAGTGAAACGACATAAATCTGTCTTGGCCCCTCAACACACACAGGCCCGTGAGTCAAATAAAAATGCCACCAAAGCAAGCTATGACGTGGCCATGCTAATTGCTGAACATGGAAAACCTTTTACTTTGCGTGTAAATGAAACATGTCAGAAGGGGCTGTTGGCCCTTTGGCATTTTAACATTTTCAAATCTGGCCCTTTTTGAAAAAAAGTTTGGACACCCCTGATATAAACGCTTACCTTAATATTTGACGTGTTGGATTTCTTCTTCTTCTTCTTTTTTTTCTTTTCTTTAAAATACTTCCAGGAAACAACAGTTCTGTGAATGGAAGTCCCTCCCCTGAAATAGCAGGAACTTCCAAAAATCCCTGTGACGCTGCATCATCTAAGGTTTGACTGATGGAACTGTCAGCTGCAGAGGTTTTAGGCAAAATATGGAAAACTGCAGATAAAAAAATGGCTTAGCAATAGGCTAAATAGGATTATTAAATTATTATATCAAATCATCCTTAGCATTTTATACTCTCAGGTGTGCCCTCATTTTGTATTTGCTTAAAATACAAAAATGTGAAATGTATCATTGGTTATTATCAGTGTTGGCTGAAAAAAATCTTTACTCTGTATCCCTAGTATAAAAACATTTGGGCACTGTATTTTTCAAAGTTAGTTAGAATTTGCAACTGTTACATGTACATCACTGTGCAGCGCTATATCAGGGTTTGACAGACTACATAGTACATGTCTGTGATCATTTTTTGGAAGTGATTATTCCATTTTCCTGTAGCAAAAGAAAATTCAAGTCGAAATAACTGGTGCACTGCTACATTTTCATAGCAACAAGAGGGTTTAATCTGTTCAGCAAGTAACGATAGCTATGTTTTATTTTCACGAGGTGTATTGCCTTGCTTGTGAGAAGACCGAGGGAAATATCAGCTTGGAAAGTTTGTCTAATAGCATTTTAATGTAAGTACATTCACATTTAGCAAACATTTTGTATGTAACATTATAACTTAAAGACGAGCTGAGCTGCCTGTTTCAAGAGCATCAACTGCCGTGTTGTGACTGTTTGCTATTCAAACAATTAAACAGCCAATGAACGGGCTGTAGGGGCAGGACATAAGTTGGAGGAATCTGATTGGAGTGTTGTTGGCAAGTGGTGTTACTCCCTGGCAACTGTTACTAGGGCTTTGCGTAATTTTAACACGAAGTTAGCTTTAGTTTCTTTAATATTTACAGATTTATGTGACAGGTAAGAGCAGCTGCATGTCTGCTCAGTAGCTGACTTGGCCCTTTAGCTGTATGGTATCTATTCCTGCCGCTGTGAACGGAGGCCCTGGGTTCGTGTTCCAGTCCAGGCTGCGCTAACTTCATTCGGATGTTACATTTCTATTGACAGGTGGATTGGTGTGATATAATTGGTTGAATTGAAAAATGATTCAACCAATAACGGCCGGAGTCAACACTGACATTATGGACCCAGGAGTTTTGTTTCAAATGAAAGATGGAAGGGGCAGACTTTAATTTAAAAATATGAAATAATTTATTTTTTGTTTTTTTTTTTTTTGGTCATATAAATTTGACTTAAAATGGAGCAGGGATATGGTCCCAAAAATTTAAAAGTGCATGTTTGAGTTCAGCTCGTCTTTAATATTTCTGTGTTTCAAATCTGCTCTTCAGTATCTGGTCATGTTGTGTGTTTTAGAATGTATTGTGGCAAACATGCTCCTACTTCACATAAGAGGAACACCCGTGGTAAGTCCCGCTCAGAGGGTCTCGTGTGCTGTTTGAAGTTGTTTTTCTTCTTTGTTACGCGTTAAAAGTCTTTCTTCTTGACAGGTGATTCTGCAGGAGCCGGACATTCAGCGTACAGCAGCGATTCAAACTCATCCAGCAGTACGAAGCATTTGTCTTCCAAGGTACACACTCATATATCATTCATGGTTAAACCCTGCACAAGCTAAAAATTGCAGACCTTGATCAGCCCTGGCCTCCAGGTGATCAAGCTAACCTATCTCATGATGATCTAAACACAGTTCATCTTCCCTATTAGTGAGTGAACACTTCAAGGACCGACAAGGTCTCTCAGTTTGAGCTCTCTCTGTTGCATGCTTTTTTTGATACATGCAAAAAATACATACATTATTCAGACATAAATTTGTTATAGGCCTTAACCACCATTGCCATCTACATTCCTGCCCACAACTATTAAAATCGATTATCCACCACAGGGAAGCATAATGCACTGGAGAATAGCCTGTGTAGCAGCAAATAGGTACTGCCCCAACGGCAAAGCAAATCTCTATTCATAGTAACTTTAAAGGAGAAGTTTGTATTTTGCACATTGAGCCATAGAATGATATATACAATCGTATACAATGTTCTATATCATTATTATGACAAACGGCGCAGTCCTGAGAGCTGGAGCTCATGGCTAACGTCACCGCTGGCTGAAAATGGAGGTGAATGTGCCCTCAGCCAGTCCGTCAAAAAAACACAATAAATGCTTGTTTTGAAAGAATTAAAACTTACCAAATGTTTAGTGATGTCCTCTCGTGTACTGACACTAAAACACAAAGTTTAACACGCCATATAATCCGAAAACAGCTGAAAGAGCCTTTTGACTGTAGTTTTCAGCCAGTGGGGACGTCAGCAACGAGGTCCAGCTCTCAGCACTGCACCATGTGACATAATAATGCTCTAGAACATTGTATGTGATTTTAAATATCCTTAATGAAAAACTTGAAGTGAAAAAAAAAGCAAATTTCGCCTTTAAAGTGAGGTCCGACCAATATGGGATTTTTAGGGTCAATGCTGATTCTATTAGGGAGTGAGAAAATTCTTAAATACGATACATCGGCTGACATATATATAATACCAGCTGAATGTGTTTATGGAATACTTGTGATAAAGATAATTAATGGAGGCAGGATATGTTACTTTTTTACAATCTTTATTCTAAACATCAGTACCCCGGACAGTTAACACTTCACTTATTAGTTATGAAATAATATATCACCCTCTGCTGGACAAACTGTGTACTTACACCATTTTAAGTAATTGTCCAAGCATTTTTTTCAGCCTTAAAAAAAGTTTTAATATCCGCACATATCAGAGAACATATAAGCCATATATACTAATAAGCCATATATACTAATAAGCCAATACTGATACATCTGAGATAGGCCAATATCAGCAAACCAATATATCGGTCGAGCCCTACTTTAAAGTTGATTTGTACGAGCCATTTCTTTTATTGATTCAGCTATTTTAATCATTCTGCTTCTGCTTTTAAACAGCGACGGCTCTCTTTCGGTGACAAGTAAGTGTTTGTTTATTTGCTTGTTAGTTTTGCCTATTCTTTAAGTTTTGGACTCACTCCCCTTTAATGATTTGAAAGGTTTTAGTCAAGTTAGCAGCATATAATGCTTTCGGAAATTATTACAGCTTAAATGATTATTACTTTTACAAATGTATATTGCACTTCTGAATCTCTTAGGTTGCAATTTCAAGACTTAGTAACAGGTGTGTGGGGGTCAAAAAGTCTTGACTTTGAGACAAAACTTTTCATTCCTCTGATCTTAACTAAACAAAGTTACATAAACAACACCATATGAACAGCAGCATACACATACGTATAGGCTATTTTAAAAACAAACAAAAACAATACCAGCAGGCTATGGGGAGAGTGAGAATGTATATAGTAACTTACATTATTTGCATTACATAAAGCCCTATCACATTTTGTTTTTTAGAAGTTGTATATAATGCCTGGGACACACATGTTGTGTCTTCTTCTGCAGGACATCAGCGTCACCAGTCTGCAGCACTGCTGTCTTTTACAAAGACTTGTCCTTTGAAAATTCTCCTCAAAATGAAAGTGTTTGATGTCATCCTATATGATGCATTTAGTTCATATTTAGTTTAGACAGAAAATGGTGTCCCATGTGTGAGAGAGGGGGGAGCTCGATCTGCTGCAAGGGTGAAATGGCAAGTTTATTTCCTATGATCCGTCACTCTCTGGCCGAACAGCCTCATGGTGATGATACTTTACAATTCTTCGTATTATATATTAACCAGTTGTTAAAGCAAGGCATTTGCTGCTTTTAAAGTCATTATATTAAGTAAGAGTTCTGTTCCTGTTCAGACACTGCATATGTGTATCCATGCCAGGCTGGTACAATGTGCACCATGTTGTTAGATAAAGTCAGCCAAAGCTTGTGATCAGTCTAAGTTAAAAAGCGAAACTAAATTTCACTACACTGGGTCTCTGGTTGGACTGTCATTTATCCTTAAATACAAATACTGTTATACACATTGAAATCCTTCAAATTTTTCACAATTAAATCTTTATTGAAGGGATTCTTTGCACATGTGCGCATGTGAGAGGTTGTATTTTGAAAGGCACACTGAAGGTGTTCACAGGTTGAAACTACAGTGAATGTCGCTGGTATGAGGTCAGTATGACTGGCAAGCAGTCACAGGCTGCCGAAAAATCAGCGACCGTCTCCCGCGTGTTGTGTGGCTGCTCCAATCTGTTTTAATGGGCGCTGAGGAAATAAGTAGACGTGCTGCAGATGTGATGCAGGATGTGTGTCCCAGGTGGTGTAAGTGTAACGCATTGTTGTTTCTGTCACAGACCGGAAGAGTCTCCATCTAAACGGAAATGTGACCACTTGAAAAAGATCATATCTGATTCCTCAGACTCAGGTTAATACATTAAAAAAAATTTTGTTCAGCACTTTTTTACTTAGTAGTCACAGAGATACGTAGATTAATTATTTAATATTTCTCCTCTTCTACAGATGAGAATGTACCTGCTGCAGACATGGAAATGTACGCACCTTTAGAGTTTGATTTAGAGGAAAGTGCAAACTCTGTTCCTGAGGTCCAAGTAAGTCTCATTTGGTCACATCATCAGTACATCTTCAAATGTTCAGTAATCTGATTTTCATCTTGCTTCTCTTTCTCCCTCATTCTCGACTCCGCGTCAGGTGACAAACAGGTGAGATCAGTCATCTTTTATTCAAATAAGAATGCGGTAAGGTGGTTCTTAGATAATTTACAGTGTGTAATTACTTTCACCTTGAACATGATTAGAGTGTCAGTAGCTAAACTGTTAAATATGAGTTTTTTTACAGGATTGTTTTATTGGATTGAGATGCAAAGTTTCTCTTTTGTGGTAAAAATAACAGTAGAAGTTACTTTCTCCCACTCAGAAAAGACACTGAGAGTCCTACTGGGTCCGCCAAAGGTAGGCCGATGCAGCAGATTCATTTTATGTGCGAATGTAACCAGGACAAACAGGAATATACCCATTGTTTACAAACTCCTGCTGTTTCCTGTAGGATCCCAAGTGGAGAATCAGAGCAGAAACGAAAATATAAATGAAGATGAGACAGTGAGTAGTCAAATATAGCATCGCTATTGTCAAACATGTCTAACCTTCAAAGTGTATGGTTGTTTTTCCTTAACAGCTATGATATCTAATATTTTCTTTATGCTCTGTGGAACATCAGTGAAACAGTTTTTCTAACTTCCAATTTAGTCCCGGAGTCGATCGAGCGGTGAATTAATGAGTCCTGAAACCCAGAAAGTCGGTTAGCATTCAGGTTCTTTCGTCTCAATGTCTGAGTGTGTGTGTTTTTTGTTTTGTTTTTTTAAGTTTATTTGTACAGGGACAATGCACATCAACTGACATTTCTGTACATGTGGCAGTTTTAGATAGGTAGCTAGTTTCAACTGTGGGTCTGGGGTCGTGGTGGGGGAAAAAAAATTGACTGGATAGGGAAGATTAAGAATCGATTCAGAAATGTCCAAAAATCAATTATATAAGTTTTAAATAAGGTAAAATAGATGGAACAAAAAAGATGAAAACAACATCCTGATTTATGATTTAATCGTAGGCCCCTGAATCATAATTAAATCAAATCTTTCGTGCTTAGAGATTCCCGCCCCTATTCCTGGACAAGGTGTTTACTGCCAGATAAAAAGTACCATAAAGAACTTGAATGGGTTTTAAGTTAAATTCTGCCCTGCGTTGCCAGTAGTGGGACTTTGCATCAATCTTGGTAGCAAGTCCCATATACACCGAAATGGGAGCTGATTGGGCTTGACGTGCCGGAGCAGCTTGTACACGACCTAAAACCTGTCCGGTCTCATATGGTACGAGTCTGTAATCCATTGCCTGGAAGACTTAAGGTCAAAGGGAGAGGACTAACAAACCAACTCCACCACCTCCCCAGTGTATTAGGGTTGTGTGCAGGGCTAGCGTCTCTGGCACGTAAAAAGACATGGCTACAGAAATTTTAGCTAACGAACTAGATGCTGAGAGGAGGGTAGATGCACATCAGAGAACTGAAGTGATGACGGATGCGTGTGACCTGGGGCCAAGTGCAGCACTGGGCAGCAGACAGGCAGCATTGGTGTCATTGGTGGAGACCTTATGTGATATCTAGCACGAAGGGGATCAAAGTAAGTTTAGTTAAATGCCTGAAACAAGGTCTGTGGTTAACAAAGGCTAAAGAAATTTAGACATTTTGTTCTGTGACATAAAATACACCATTGTAAATCCAATTTTTATCTTTTCAGGTTTTACTAGTCTTAAAAAAGGTGGTTGCTAACAAGTGGCTAAATGAGGCCACAGTGTTGTCAGGGTCGCTAGTTGTCATCATGTGAAAGAGGAATAAAATTTTTGATACCTTCAAAAAAGGATGTGAGAGTAGCAATGATCATAGCCATGATCACTTGCTAAATCAGGTCACGCTAAGAGGAGACAGTTTTGTAGAAAGGTAAGCGTGCTAAATCAAGTCAGACGTTGAACACTGAGGGGTGGCACGGTTCAAGTCATGAGACCACGATCGGTGTAGTTCATATATAGTCTTATGAAAGTGTTTTGCTTCTGGCAATTTGATTTACAGTTGAAAAACACTAATGTGGTTTTCATCTGTGAAGATTATCATGCTGAATAAAATGTCTAAGTATCACAAACTTGTGTTTGTCGCAGAGCTTATTTTCAGCGATAATCCTGAATCTCATTCAAAAACCCTGTAAGCTTTCTGCCGAGGGAACCCGTTTGATATTAACTTCTGAGTTGGCCCGCAAAGCCACGGTCACAAAGAAGACTCTGGATTCTTAAAGCTGATTTTATTTAGTTTCTCCCTGGATGGATGTAGGATCCCAGAATCTATATGCCGTTGAGTGTATGTGTAGATTGAATGTTGTTATATACAAAATCACATCATCACTGCTAGTAGAACAGTATTAGATGATCTAATATGAGATATGTTTTCTTCTTCTCAGGATGCTGACTCAGTAAGTCTGCTGCCTCCCAGCACGGAGTGTCTGTCACCTTCAATGAAAATAATTGAACAGACGACTCAGACAGCATCACCTGCACATCAGGTGGTTAAGTGTGAAGTTCAAGGTAAAGTTCACACGTTTGTAGTCAGATGAGTAAATGAACCTTTTTTTAGACTTTGTCAGGATATTTGAAAAGTAAGTCAAAATTCTGTATGTTGATGTGTGACATGCTTCTGTCTTTTCCTCTTTCTCCGTTTACACATTAAGTCAGATTTCACACTAAGCTAATGGGAAGATTGCCAAACAATGCAGCTAGATTCATGAGATCACAGGGTATCATACAAGCACGCACCACTAGAGGGCACGTGCTGTGTGATCTGCTGGTGTGACAGACAGGCAGCATTTGCAAAGCTGTATGCGGGCCACCCTGGACACAAACAACAAGTGTGTTTCATTTAATTTTCACCACTGTCTGTCTGCCCCTGACTCGATGGCATCCTCTTGCATATGTACAACCAGCTCTGCGTGTGCTAGTTCCGCTGTTGTGACGGTGGGTCTTGTTGCAAGTTGACTCACAAGGGCCGCCTGCTGTCAGCTATCTTGAGATGATGGCTACAAGCAGGTTGCTCGTTACATGATTTTTATTTAACTGCCACACCAGTCTGCACCACCACCCACAGTGTCACTGTTGTGTCAGTACCCGCCGCTTGCGCCGCGGCAAGTAGCCAAGTGTCATCCGGTCCTCCAGGAAGTTATGCTGATTATTGTGTAGAAGGGCGCTTGTGTAACATAACTAACTGTATGTTAAATACACAGCATTGTAGGTTAGATAACGTCATGCTGTCGAATAACTAATAACTACTGAATGTAACGATTTCTGACCTCTTACACCAGCACCCCCCCTTAAAACAGATGAAATGTCAGGAAAGTATGAAGGTATGAAAAAACAGATACCGCCCAAGCCTCCTATGCTTCATGTTGAGTAAAGTTGCGCATTACTCAAAAAGTCAAGGGTGTAACTGAAATCAAACAAGGATAGATAAACTTTGATAACACAGAGCTGTTTTTCTTAAGATTCCAGCCCTGAGCAGAGTCCCGTTCCACTGCAAAGCTCTCCTGGACCCCCTCCTTCTCCTGACCACTCGAGAGCCCCCAGTGTTACCGGCTCACCTCCACGTTCCATCTCAGCCGTTCTCCCACCTCCAGCTAACAAAACAGTCTGTGAAACCCTCCCCTCGTCCACTGAATCTCCTGCTGGACCCCTTCCAAACCCAGAGCCTGTCATGGATTCAGCCAGCTTCTGGAAAAGCTGCAACGCGGCAGGATGCACACAGGAGATCTTTGCTGATTTCATTAATGAGATCACTGAAGTCTCCAGCAGAATTCAGTCCGAGGACGCCAGCCAGGAGGGTGAGGGAGGATGCTCACAAGTTACTGTGACATTTTGCGTTTTTGCCTCACACTTAATTACATTATTACATAAGAATGTAAAACTCTCTGTTCTACAGATTATGATCTTGCACTTAAGGTGATGGAAGCTTCTGGAAAACTGGCAGAGCTTGTGAGCAAGCAGCAGAGAGGTGAGTAGCCTCTGAACATGTGGCCTACACGGCCTTCACCTGATAAAAACTTTGTTCTTTGTTTACCACCTGGTAGGGCACAGAGAAGGCCAGGACTAAAGCACTCCGTGTATTTCAGTGTGTCTCAGAAGGAGGCTCTTGCACTTGCTATTCAAATCACACAGTGGCAAAAAAATAGACCTGAAGAGTTTGGGTGCATGAAACATTGTTACGTTGCTATGAAAAAAGGAGAGTTCATCTTGGTCAGCGAGCTATTTTTGATACAGATGTGTCATTTCCTGTATGGCTACATACAGCTGGTATCTCATTGGTTGCACTTTTAAAAGTTAGTAACCCACTAGGTCAAAGTGCAAATAATTTGAACTTTGAGTGCAGCGGTCAAGGGGAAAATCTGAGCAGTGCGCCATGCTGAGGTTAGAGGTGCTGCTTAGTCAGCCGCTGTCGCCCTCTCCACAGGAAGACATTAGGAGAGCCCGCACAAGGCAATTTTACTGCAGATCATGTGGAGAGACCTGTAGAGATGGTTGGTAAAAATAATTAAACAGTCACCAATCTCCAGTCTTTGTTTAATTGATAACACGTGGCTACTAATTAATCCAAACTCATTATTTTAAAATATTGTTTTAAGTTCCTTTTCACTATAACTGACTTTGTTTGATGTCATTTTTATGTCATTATTTAAAGATTCAGAATAATGTTGGCATTGTCACATAGCTAACAGAGTCTAACTGGCTAAATCTTGTAGCAGTTGTTGAGATAGCAAGTTTTAGAGAAACCAGCAACGTGATTGGCTGAAAGGGGATTTTTGGCCGTTTTTAATGCAATGAAACGATCATTATTGTTAAGTGTAGCATGTTTTTACAGAGTTACAGAGGAAACAAACAGAGCTGCAAAAGGCCGTGAACGCCATGATCGTCTCAGCACTGAGAAGATGAGTCCATGAGCTGCTGCTACCGCAACATGGATGTCAGGATTTACAGTTTACTTTTTCTGTCACTGTGACTGTTGCACATTTCAAATCAACAAGTGTTTTTTATGATGTTTTATACAAATAGCATTTATATATTTTTTAAGTGATGTTAACATTTTCATTCATGACAGTAGCAAGGGCTGAATGTGAAAATACAAAACAGCACCAATGCAAGTCATTAAAAAATTTGAAACATTCAACGAAACTCTTTGTTTTAAGACTTGTACAGAAAACAAATAATTGGAGAGATTTTATTGTGAAATTGTTCCGTTTCCAACCCTACAAAATGAACCAAGTTTTGAGAGTTTTCAGATTTGCCTAAATATTATTATTAGTAAGTGGGTTTTTTCTGTTTTTTCAATCTCTTTGATCCGAGATGTGTTGTCAGCACTTGTGCGAGAGGGAATGTACATGGAAGATATTTTCTCATGGACCAGAAGCAGTGTCCACTGTGGTTAAAATGTTTTACATGTTTCTGTGTATTTGTGAATTTCTTATTTGGGATTTCAAGCCCAAAGTCAGTTTGCATTGTAAATATATGATGCACCTTATTGTGCCTTGCAAATATATGCAATTGTTTTATTAATCTGTTTTATTTTAAAAAAGTGTGGTTTTAATCACTCATTATAAAAAATGCAAGACTAACAGAGTGTGCAGAGGAGACAGTAGGAGAGACACAGAAACAATTGTCTGACAGTACTGGACGTGGGAAATGCAGCAGTAACCTTGACAGAAGAACAGGAGGCACCGAGTGTCTAACAAATATCTTTCTTCTCATTAAATATCTCCTTTTTTGGTCAAATGTTCCGATTATCAAGGAAACAGAGTTGCAGATGCGGGTGAGAAGACATGTCAAAGAACAAGGGTGCTGTTGTGTTACCTATGTGGGGACGGTGTGTTATGCTTTTTAGTTACAGGATACAGGAGTTGTACGAGGTCGTGGAAGGCGGAGAATGGAGTCAGACGACAACCAATGAGGAGAGATCTACATTACATTTCTTACTTATTTTGTACTATACATAAAACTGGGTCAGGAAAGTTCAGTCAGTCAGACTTCATGAACTGACACACTTTGTTGTTTGACAGGGACAGGAAGATTCAGACCCAGAGCTCTGTATGCTTTATTCCTTTACTGCTAAATAAAACAGTATTTGAGACCGAATATCTTCTCCTACTGCTTCATTAAAGAACACGCAGGATTTGGCTCACACATAGACTAACAGAGAGAAGAAGCACAAATCCAACAATTTGGTGACCCTGACGTGATGAAGACGGAGAAGTGATGGAGGAAAAGAGATTCTATACACACAACGGACAACTGATGTAGAGTGACAACAATGAGCGGCCGCTGAAAAGAAGATAAGCAGACACCTGTTTTATCAAAGTTCTGCTATTGGTGAGCACTAAATTGTTTGTTGTCATTTCTACTGCAAGTGTCCTGCTAATAGTAAATGGATAAAGCATAAAATAAAAAGTGCACGGGTTTAGAGTCCCGTGAGGATTAGAGTCCTCACAAAAGCAACAACAGTACTGAAATGGGTGAAAGGCCCTGGGGGTTAGAGTCCCCCAAAATATGGTAAATGGGTTTCGAGTCCCTTGGGGTTAGAGTCCCCATAAAAGCAGTGCTTGCACGAAAAGTAAGGGTTAAAGGCCTTTGGGGTTAGAGTCCCCATAAAAGACAGTTTGGCAAGCAAGTGGGTTGAAACACCCGTGAGGTTAAAGCCCTTGGAAAAGGAGATATTGCTCGCACTAAATTAAAAGTTAATGTGTTTTGTTCTGTGAACATATAATTTTGACTGTGTTTTTGTGTGGGGGGTAGTTATCAGTAGTGTCTTAGAGAAAAGAACGGTGGTGTCAAGGTGAATTATTGGGCACGAGGGAAACCTGGCAGTGATAACGTAACTCGTGCACTTCATTCGCTGGAGGGTGGTTACGCACGAGGGAAACCTGGCGGTGATAACGCAACTCGTGTACGCCATCCACCAAAGGCTTGTTGCTCGGGTGTTATGCCATACAAACCGGCTGGCCACTGAACTTTCTCTGATTGGGTTGGTTGCTCGGGTGTTATGCCATAAAAAACCAACTGGCTACTGAGTGGAGGATTGTACACAATAAAAATGGAGGGTGAATTTGACAGGGACTGTGAGGAGCAGGGAGAATGTTCCCCAGGTTTGATGATGACAGTGAGAGAGCAGTGGGAGAAAATAAGAACACAATTAATCAGTGGGATACCTAAAGATAAGCGGGAGGCAGAGATGAAGAGGTATGATAAAACATGGACAGATTGACAGGAAAGCGGGTAGGTCCCACAGGACCATGTGTGTAAAAAATTATCTTCATTTTTGGGGAGAGCAGAATACAAAGCTAAAACAGAGACAGATGAACACAGCACAGTAGACAAAGGCAGCATGTTTGTGAGGAGGAAGTGGAAGAAGGAAGGCAAAGAAAAGGAGGAACGGAGAATCAGATTACATTATATGGCACTTGCATGCAGCGCCGTAGCACATGCACACAAACAGAGGAAAGAGAGCAGAGCCGACAGCACCACTCTAT
>JAQLOL010014032.1:0-13213 GCA_029783665.1 Naso thynnoides
AGGGCTTCTTCATCTCCGTCATTAAAGAGTTGTATTGGCATTGAGGACTGTTTTCTTCATTTAGAAAATTTTAAAAGTAATAAAATGCACAAGACTTAAAATAAAATAAATAAAAATAAATAAAATAAAACATAAATGATTAAAGGCATAAGAATAGTAAAATATGAGAAATAAGAGAGTAAAAGAAATCAGTTAAAAGCCAAAATAAAAAGGTGAGTCTTGAGCTTCCTTTTAAAAATATCTACAAGTCTAGTTTGAACTGAGACCAAACGGTCGCAGGGGAAGTTGCAGCGGAGTAAACTGGTACGTCTCAGCTGGAGCTCGAGCCGACTGACGTTGTGGCTTGCAGACACTCTGTTGTTGGCAGAGGCGAGTCACAGCACAATGAGCCAATCAGCTCGTACCAATGACAAGAAGCGCAGCATAGACCGGCGAATTAGGACAGAGAGTACAATGAGGGTCACTGATCTTTCCACAAAACCCTCGTCCCAGTGGCAAAGAAAATATCAGGGTAAAAACAAGACATATTGAAGACCTATTTAGCAGTGAATGGTGTTATTTTTTAACCATTATGACTCTGTTTAATCAGGTTTTACATCATAATGACGAGGTAAAGCCAAAAAAGTTGTCAAGTTTCACTTTAAGTCACAGTTGGTTTTGTTTGTAAGTTCAGAGGATGGCGTGCGTGATGCCTTTCGAGCTAAGAGAATGATTTGGTCTTTAAAAGTTTCATTTTTGATGCACATTTACATTCATGTGGATTTTAAGATGGAGCAGTGACGATTATCTCCTTGCATGTGTTGTTCACACCTGTGCGTCATCTCCTCATCAGCCTCCTGCTGCCGCAGCAGCTGCTGTTCGTCGCCTCATCAGGATCTGATGAATGAAAACAGATTTACTATGTTGCACTGCTCGTTCCCCCCAAAGATTCACTCGTCACCGTGTCTCTTTCTGCTGTGTTTGCTTCAGCTTCTTACACAAACATGGAGGCAAAATAAAGACCCGAATGTCTGTTTCACCTCATTATTTAAATAGTACAAATCGCTCCACGCTAAGCCGATTTTCCTGGTTTTTAATGAAACTGCAGCTCCATTGTGAATCCAAATGGCTGAAAACACAACTTTTACCAGCTGCTCAGACTTGTTTGTATTCCACCTGAGTGTAGTTAAGGCCTCCATCTGCTGTTTAAATGTCAGAAGCTTCGATTTATTGGGAGTTTTACCTGGCAGGTGATTGCAGTCCATATGGCAACAATCCTCAGGCTTTATCCTAAAGGTGTCAGGTCTTCCTTTAATTGCATATTTCTCTCTGTTGGTTGAACCTTCAGGGGTTTTGTGTATTGAGCTTCGAATCCAGCACCTCGGCCTGCTTTTGGGATCTCTTTTACCACCTGTCTGTTCCTCTTTCTGCACCTGTTGCCACCATTTACAACACAGTCGTATAATACAAGTTTGCAGTCCCTTTATGCTACTACTGCAAACAGTAAGTTATATACACAAAATGGTTCACAATGAAGTTAAAGAAATAAAGCAATTCTCTGTTTTTATATTTGAGTGTGGAGGAAAATTTTAAAGCAGTTTTTTATGATTAATGGCTCAGACTACAACTATCAGCCCAAAATAACCCACCCGGGAAGACGTTGGACATCGAGGGAGCTAGGAAACGATCGATGAGCATCGGGCACAACGATTGATTGTTTCACCTCACATGGTGTCATGATGGACTACAACTGACGCTGCATCTAGCACGCCTCACAACCTCACGGCAGAAAGACCATTTTTGTTTACCTCCCACAACGGCTCGTCAGCAGTAGCAGTCAGTGGCGAGCGCTTTCTTGCCGGTGACGTCTCGCACATTGTGAGCTGTAAATGATGACTGAACGGGGGGCAGCGCGTAGTCTGTTGTGTGTTAGCCACAACACAGCAAAAATTTAGGAGTCTTTAATTGCCAAATCTGACACAGGGAACATTTTAACAGACAAAAATATCTAGGGGTCTGATCTTGGCATTAGTCCCCTGAAAGGTCAGACCTTGGCAATATTAACTTGTAGGACGGAAAATTTTAAAAAATTAAAGGTACCCAAGCTAGATTTGGTATGTCACAAATTACAGTGAGTTTGAATTTGCACAACCACCATGGCTTTACTGACGGCTTTCACCACCCAAACATCTGACAAATGCAGCAGTGGCCCAAGATCCCACTGGTGCAGCAGAGTTTGTTATTATGGTCTTGGCCTTTCGGGGGGTATATGGATTTTCTGTCTTGTCTGAACATTCCTTTAAAGTAATATTGTGTAGTTTTCAATAATGAGGGGGTTCCTTTTAAAGCAAAAATGGTGCTGACCATTAGTGATCTGCCGTGGAGCAAAGGTTTTAACCCCAGTGTGCTTTGGAGAATTGTGTTTTGGTTTTGGGACTATGAGCCAAGGGAAAACTGTGTTCTGAGTATAAAGATACGTGTTCATGGGCAGAGGGCATATTAATTTTTTACAGAGGCGGCGGAAGGGCAGAGAGAAAATTTAATAAACGTCAGGGAGGGCATTTAAATTTTTAAAAATGGAATGTCCAAATGAAAAATCTCAGTTTCTAAGATGAAACCCAGCAGGACTTCAGCAGATTCTCTCATTGTGGTGCTCACAGTACCGTGCAGATAATTAAGGAGGTTTAGCAGCCGGTGCTTTAATGTTGTTTTTATTAAATGGATCGATTCACTCTGGTTTCAGTATTTATTTCACAGATGAAGCTTTGTTCCAGGGCTTAGCACGCAGAGCAGGGAACTACTGAAGAACACGCTGAGGTTTGAACCAAGAGCTTAGGGCGACAGTGATACATAGCGTCAGATCAAAGACTGAAAACACTGAAATAAGTTCTCAATGAAGCAAGATGTAAATGTAAATGTAAATGTTCTTTATTATTACAGCCCTTTACAACAACCCTTTCGGGGAACCAAAGTGCTTTACAATAGATAGTAAATAAAAAAGAATAAATAAGAACAGTTAAAAACAATAAAAGCAATAAAATAAAATAAAGAGAGACATCACATCTAAAATACAGGACTCTTGTTCAATAGATTTATTTAGTTATTTTAAACATTGTCACACATTTTTGTATACACAATAAATGTGGTTGTTGTTCCTTTAAGCAAGATCACATCCATTACAAGATCCTTCAATAATAAACATTTGGACAGGAATGAAGACATTTGATCACAAAATCTTTAATATTAATTCATCAGTGATAATAATCCAGTGATGGCCTTTGGGTAAAATGAGGATGCTTTAAGAGCACTTAGCTAAAACCAAATTTGTACTTTTTCTGAAAGTAATTTGACTGCAGGACAATGACAAACATAAAAGAAAAAGACTTGATGATTGTCTTAGCTCAACTCTTAAGACACCTCAAGCATCAGCAGCGCAATAACTCCTCCACAACTGTCTGGACTCTCAAAAAACAACATTTCAACCCTTCAGTTGAGCTGTAATACCTGTGAGAGAGCACCGGCACTCTGAAAAGACGAGACGAGATGAGTGCTCTCCAGCTCAGGTGATTTTCAGGTGGAGCTGGAGGTGCACGGATGACTCTGGTCATAAGCACATTCAGAGTCGTGGCAGTTTGACTTTTGGCAAATGTTGTGGAAACTCCATCTAGTCAAGTGGCAGGATAAGTCACGTCCTTGCAAAAGCTCATACAGATCATGTGTCCTCTTTTGTTATCTGTCACTGTGACGGCATGAGCATCGCTGCTGCAAACAGAAAATAAGGCAGTCTGGACTGCCTGAATGTGTCGACACTAGAGCTGTCAAAGTTAATGGAATAACAGCAAGTTAACACAAATTGCTTTTAACACCACAAATTTTTTTGATGGACAATTACTCCTGGTAAACCAGACCCAGAATTCACTTTGCAATAAATACATTTTGCAATATGGGTCTGGCCACTCTCCATTGGGGTTCTTTGCAGATACTGAATCCTAGTAGGCGTGGCATCGGGTTAAGGCCATGTTTACACTGGAAGAAGTCCTACTCATAACAGAAAAGTGTTTCCTTTGTGTCTTTAAAATATGTCTGCATTTACACGAACAACCAAAAGCACTGTAGTATGTACGCAAGGCCAGTAGTCTGCGGTGTAAGTCACCATTGGCGCTGCCGAAGTTGTTCACTTTCTGTTGCTGCTAAGCCCTAAACAGCCACAAATTTAAAAAAAATGTAGCTGTAGATTGACTTCTAAAATTATGCTATGAACACTTAAATTCACCTCAATAGACTGTCGTCACATATGACTTGCTTTGGGTGCACTGTGGAGGGTTTAATCAGAGTTTGGTAGTAGCTAGAGCAGAATGCATTGACTTGCGCTAGCATCAACATTAGCATCGCCACCGCATTCACAGGCACTGCGCTAGCCAGTTTACCAGGCCGGAAAGAAGGTTGCAGTTTCAAAAGTTTCCACTCTGGAACCCGGTTTCGAGCGGCACCAGCACGCTGTTGTCATGTCAAAGGAAGGCCAAACCCCAATAAAAGTGTTTCGTTTGTGCTGTGTAAACTGCCCCTACGTGTAAAACTGTTGGAGCAGCCTAAAAACCGATCTACATTGACACTGAGTATATGACTTATGTTGAGGTGGACTATTCAGCTTATGTTGGACAGACAAGTAGGAAGGCTAACGTCTGATCTGCTCAGTAATTACATGCTGTTATGTTGTGTTGCAATTAAGATTCTGACTCACCATGCATTGTGGAAAGAAACAATTAGACATTCTCTCTTTTGATTAAATTACATTAGCTCCGAGATGATGCAGCCGCAGGCTGCAGCTAACTGCTAGCAGTGCTAACAGCGGGAGGACTGGCCTCTCACTCCCCAGAGACAGAGCTCAAACATTGGTAGCCTACAGACAAGATGGGTGGCGGCTGAAATTAGTTCCTGACAAGTTGTGAAAAAAATTACATAGATGCTGTTGTATGGTAATGGTATATTGGCAGTTTTCATTAGTTTTAGTGGTTTTGTCCAGTGTTTTTTAACTTATTGTACCAAAGTTGTTACCTGTCTGGTAAACCAAACCCATAGGCCACTGCCAGGATTAAACTATGGTAAACAAGCGCTTTACTTCCATATCATCGAACTTACCTCTGCTAGTTGCATACTGGTCTGGTCAAAAATTTGCCCCTTGCAATTCTAAAGACAACCCCCTGTGCGAGAGTGAATCTCAAACCAAATGTGGACCAAGCAGAAGGAGGGCGGAGCAAGCAGGCTACCTTGGCCCACCCTGTAGTTTGGAAAATCAGGAAGTGGTACATAGAGTTGTTCCAATACCGATACTAGTATACTGCCGAAAATGCAGGTATTGGTATAGTACACCATTCTGTGCACCAATCAGACATCGTGTAATTTATTAGCTGCAAAATAGTACCCGGCTGCTTTCCAATTAGCTTAGTTAGCTCTGACTGATGTCTTTGCCGTTCTAAAACAGTACGCCGGAAGTTGTGCTGTGCTGCCACTGACAACTACAACTACAGAGCAAACAGAGCTAGCAAAATGTCTGCATTCAACAATATTTTACACTGGAAAATCAGAGATGTGTAAGAAAGTGTTTTGTTCAATCGCTGGTATCGGATCGGTACTCACCTGATATGCAAGTTTTGGTATCGGAATCAGTATCAGGAAGGACAGAATGGGATCAGAACATCTCACGTGATACAACAGTAACATTGCGGATGGAAGCCGAAACAAAATTCCTTGAGCAAAAATGAATCAACAAAAGGGTCTTTTGAATGGTGGCAGGTTCGGCTTCAAAGCCCTGCCATGCGCAATCAAATATTTTAATGGATTGACAACCCTGGTTGATACTGCTGTTAGAATAAGTCTCTCATATATCATTGTTCATATATCCTTGTCTATGTAAATACTGGCGATAGTCGGCGACCTTTGGCTGATGGACACAGTCGTTTGTGAGCAACATCTTTACCCTTTAAGACCACATCAGCATCTGTTTGTTCATCCCAACATGTTTCTGTTCCTTCCTTCTGTCACTGCCTCCCCCCTCCTCACCCCTGAGGGAACATTAGTCACCCTTCTCCTCTGTCTACGCTCACCTTGCCTTTAGCTCTCTCTCTCTCTCTCTCGCGCACTCTCTCTCTGACACTCCTTTTGTATTTCAGCACCAAAGTTTATTAGACAGAAACTCACATTCATACAAGTGACGAGCTCACTGTTCTGTGTTATCTCTTATTAAAAGTTTAACTCATCATTAATAATCACCTCCAGTTAATTTAATATTGTAATGTCACACTGACAATTTAAATGATGTTTTAGGCTTGTTCAAGGCAACATTACCTGCGACCTTTTCATTCTTTTATGATTCATTATCTCTACGTTCACACCTTTCCTCTTTATTGTTTCACAACGGGAGTGGACTTTGTTTTTCTCGATTAAATTCAGGTACGTCGCGAGGCCTCATCAGTGAACGCTGTCTCAGAAGGTGCAATTTTGAGCCAATTAAGGCCTTAAAGACCTTTTAAAGTATCTGATATTTGCTGTACGGTGGCTTATTAGGGCCATTGTAGAAAAAAAAATACAAGCTGGAAGGAGGATGGGGATTTCTGAGTTTTAAACTCAGAATTTTCAAGTTTTTTCTTGTAAAATTTGCACGTTTGAGACATTACGATGTCAAAGAATATCCAAGTTTTGTTCTCGGAAGTTTGAGAGTTTAACAGTAGAAAATTCAGAGTTTAAAGCTCAGAAATTTACTACTCCTTCCAGCTCGCCTTTTTTTGTTGTTTTCCCACAATGGCCTGAATATGCTGTTGGAGATATGTGACACCTCTGTAAATTTGACAATTTAAATTAATTTTAGGAAGTGCAGCAACAATTTCCCGCTGAATTTGATGCTCCTCCTGATAAAAACGTGAACGGCATTAGGAGAAAACTCTTGATGCACTAAAATTTAATCATATTTATCACTGGATAATTAAACATGTAAAGCTTTTGTGGCTTTCCAATCAGCAGTGATGTATCTGTTCATAACAAACAAGCTTCATCAGTCAGCCTGTTTGAACGGTTAAATCTGAGAGACCGAGGAGGGTTTTGCTTACATTGGATCACATTCATCACGCTTACTGTCGTCTGGTGACGTCTCCTCTGTCTCTCTCTCTCTTTCCCTGAGGGCGATCGACCAATCAGTCACACCTCGCTCACTTGTTCGCTCATCCATCCATCTCTCTCTCTCCTCAACACACAGCAAGAAGAAAATGCAAATGACCGACCTCACACCTCTGCCTGCACCACTGACCCATCTGACACACACACACACACACACACACACACACACACACACACATCTTTGAGCTTAGTGGTCATAAACAAGACAGATATTGATTGACGATATATTGAAGATTAATCTTATTAACAAGGCAGGTCGGTATTGATCTGACACACACACACACACTCACACACACACACACATACAGTTGATGAGACTGTATATTTGGTCTTGATGGTTTAATGTTTGTATTGATTAATGTCACAGATCATGCTGGACTTTGTATCAGGTTGTTAGGCTCTATTTAAAAGCTAGCTTTAGCATGCTAACATAATGCTAACATGCTATCTTTATATTTCCCCTCTTTTTTTTTTTTTTTGCTCTATAACTTGCATTTTACACTAATTATGGCGCATCCTGTATGAGGCGTTTGCATTCATAACTATCTTGGTTGCAAATATAATTTAGCTTTATTGCTTTAGAGCTACTTTAATAAACTTGGTTTTATTTTTGTTTATATTCTGATCTTAAAACCTGATGAGGCGTTCATGCATTTGCAGAATGTGCCATGTGGAATTGATTGCACATGTAAATATCTTTTTGGACAACTTTGAGTCACATGATGGTGTAATAGCTTAGTTTATCCTCTAGGGGCTATGGGAGTCATCCCATGTAACGATGCCTATCTATCAGTAAATGTTAAGTCTCGCTGACGGCAATGTTTTAAATTTCATGCCAGTGAATAAATACATAACATTAACTGACTATTGGAGCTAAGGATGTTACAGAGAGGACGGGACTGGAATGTGGAATGTTATGAGTCATTGTGATGCGGCGGAGTGCAGACGGATGATGGACGGCCACACAGCAGCAGAGCACGGCGAGGGCATGAACTGACAATAGGGAGCAGACACACAGCTCGGGTCAGTTCACCAGATAAGCCGTGCAATCAGGAGGGCTGGCGTCCTTAATCTCATGCTGCCTGTGTGCTGAGAGGAGAATGAGACAGTTTTCAGGTCATATCTCTGCAGAACCGATGCCATAGTGTGACAAGTCAAACCGTCTCCTGCCTTTGCTGGTTGTCTAATCATTAAATGTTTCTACACAGTGAAAATGTCTGTTTAGGACCACATGGACATTGAGGGCGCACTCACACTTGGCCCTGTTGTCCCGTACTGTGCTGAAGCACGAATGTCCCCCCTCCCCTCTCCCCCGCTGGCCCGCGCTCACATCGTTCCAGTCTAACTGTGCCTGAGTAGCTTGAGCTACCGACCATGAGAGCGTGACCTGTATTTTTTTTCATCTTTTAATAACACCATCTACAAGACGGTCAGAGATTTTTCCACTGCCTTCCATTGTTTGCTGCTGTCTGCCTGAATTTTACGGTGAGTCCTCCACAAACAATCACAATGATGTCGGCGCTCCGTGCTTGTGCTCGAGCATCTGTGCCATACTGAAGTCCACTCTTCTGGCCATGCAAGGGCGTGCCAAGCGTGCCGTGCTTGAGTACGGAACGGAGCGCTAACACTAGTCAAACAAACTGGACTTTAAGGGTCAAACGTGCCTAGTGTGAGTTCACCATAGCATTTGTTCATTGCTGTTTGTGAACACAACATTTAAATTGGGACCCTCCTCCCGGCTCAACGCACCAGAAGCATCATAACTTAGCGTGTACTACATGTACTGCTATACCGCTTACTAACGTTACACAGCAAGCTAAACTGGAATATTACATTTGTTTAATGGAGAAGTCGATAATTTAGCAAGCTAACAAGCTAACCGCCAGTGTTTAGCACCAACCTGTCCGTCACAAAGTAGCCCAACTCTGCATCACTTTTTCAGTGTTCCAAAATGGCTGAAAGCCAAATAAAACTGAGACTCACTCTCGCTCTGGAACAAGTTTTATCCGCTTGCTCACCAGGGCTACACGTCCATCTGTTTGCACTTTGTCCACATTCATAACTTTGTCCGGTCTTACGGCATCCAGTGGCTGTGTGTGCTCGGCGGTGCTCTCAACCTCACCTGCACACTGTCATTAATCAGGGGAAACGCACCAGTTCACTGCCGTCACGCCATCTACGCTTTGGAGAAGCGTGGTCACGCCATTGTGACTTAAAAATTGACTGCGCGTCTACATCGCTCTTTACAGTAACTCGTCCGGAGCAGGTCCTGAGTCAGCCAAAACATCAAACTACAGAGGGCGGTGTGTCTCCATGCACGGTCACCAACACACATATAGAGGCCCAGAAGTGATGACACAGCAGCATTACTTTAGTATTGTCTGTTTTATTTTTTATTAAAATCCCACTGAATCTTTAATGTGATTTTGATTTTTTTTTAGAGAGGTTTTTATTTGTTGACTTACTGACAAACACATCTGCTGTGTTTTGCACATGTGCCCTGCACTTTACTTATGGTACATAATTGTTTCAAAAATGACATAAAATACTAATCAGAGTCTTAAAATAACGTAATGTGATCAATGAGTTTGTCATTTCAAGCACTTACAGGACATTTAGAGTTGTGGGAAAGTTTATCTGATGACTTTAGGTGGAGGCAGGCTAGCACTTCCCATTGACCACCAGTATTTGAGCTAAGCTAATTAGCGGTGGGTGAGATCTGCCCGTCTCTTCCTTGTTACTGCACGCACAGTCGAAAGAATGGTATTTATGCTTTTGTCTGGAACTCGTGAGGGAGGCAAATAACAAAAAGCAAAACTGAGCCATTCAGAAGGGTGTTGTTGTCTTTCCTCTGACGGTAGGAAGCAGGAAACCATTACAGCAGCCTAATTAAGGGTCGATGGGACAAAATAGCAGCGCGCAATTAACACGATTAAAAAATAATATGTCAGTTTAATAGCCCTAATTTTGGCACTGAGGTTCTTTTTAACTAACATTGTCACACGTTTTCAGCTGCTTTCCGTAACATTTAATGAATATGGACAAAATGTAAACAAGCACAACATCTTATAGACTGAATGCGAGGGGTTTGTGTAACTGATGTGGACGTTGCTGACAAAGCATAATGATGTAGCAACAGTAGAAAGGTCCTTTCATGATAATTTGCTCGATCTCTGTCCAAAAAAAAAAAAAAACAGAAACGTGTACATGTGACTTTTACTACCTGTGTTTGGGGTCCAAAGTTTGGTAAGTGAGAGCTGGCTGTGATTCTCGCCGTGCCATGAGGTCGTGTAGATGTTTTAAAAGCTTTTTGAAAGTGTTCAGATCTCCTTTGCGTAACTCAATAAAACTCTTCCGCCTCTACACTCTGTACAGCAGGAGCTTATTGTTGCTCTGCTTTCAGAGCTGCGACCGCATGAACCCTTCTGCTCCTCTGCTGCTTGTCAAGTGGAGAGACTTCGGCTCAGAGTCTTAAAATTCAGGACAGACGCTATTGAAAAGCTTCTTTAGGCTCTTTTTCATTGTGTAAACAGTATGTTATATGAATGCGTCTTTGTGAACAGCAGGCAAGGACGAATTAAGAAAAATAGAAAGTCAGGATGAATGTTGTTTTTTTTTAAAATCCAATCACAGGTTAAAAGATTAATTTGCTTTGCTTTGAGGGACAGAGAGAAGAACATGGCAGCACTTGGAGACGGATTGACAGCAATGGAACGAATATGTTTGATTAAAAGAAATTATGTAAATTTAATTACTCATATGAAACTTCCCATAGTTTCTACATTTTTGTTTTCTTTTATTCTTCTGTTTGTTTCACAAGTACAAGTGCTACTAATGAAGTGAAAAATGTGTAAAATGCAGTTTATTTTGTCTTTGTGCATCACAGGGTCGTTCAGCAAAACTGCTTCAAACGGTACAGGACGTGAAGAGCTAAATGTTTACTTGTTTATATACGTTTACACATTAATCTCCACACTGAGGAAATATTTCTATTTGAATCTGATGGAAGGGAAACGGCTGCAAGAAAAAAGAGATTGAAAAATGGTGGATGCCGCCATATTACAAGTTTGTCATCTTAGTAATGCTATCCATCAACTTCAACTTGTTGGAGCATCAAGCTGCACTGATGTAAAACATAGGGCGTTTTCACACCAGAGCTGTTTGGTCCGGTTAGAAGAGACTCTGGTGCGAATTCCTCGTTAGGACGGTTCGTTTGGTCTGGTGCGAATACAGCAATCGAACTCGGATGCGGATCAAAACAAGCGGACCAAGACTCAGGATGAACTGCAGCAAGTTTGAGCCTCTCACCGTTACTGTAGCACCATCACCAGGTTAGCATTTTAATGTGTGCATTGCTTCAGTTCTGCAGATTTTTGGTAATAAGGGAATGACATTCCCATCAGCCTCAGTTGCACCATGTGTTTAGCGCTGACTGGGAGCTGTTAGCGTGCAAACACCCTGAAGTAAGATGATGAAAACTGTAATTATACCTGCTAAACATCAGGGTAGTTAGCATTAAGCTCAAAGGGTCACAGTCGGTAACTACAGCAGAGCAGAGGCCCGTTTAATGAAAACCGAGTCTGTAAAGCATGAAATGATATCCTGGACCCCGAGCAGAGAATCCGCCCCCCTCTTTGAGTGGACTTCAGTTTCTCGGTCTGCGCTTTGAAACAGCGGTTCTCCCGGTTGAAAAGGCAATTATCCAGTGAGGGCCGGGCAGGACTGACCTGTCTGTCAAGAAATGTCCGACACTTGAACAGAAAAAGTCCTGCTACGGGACCAAAAAAATACTTAAAGACCCCGTGAAACGGATGTCAGAGTGCCATTTACTGAATTTACATATTTCCTTTTAAAAACGCCAGGGGCGCCGGGGGGGCCGTGGAAACTTTGAGGGAAAGAGGGAGAGAAAGGGGAAGAAAAAAATTGACTAAAAACATCATTTGGGGCAATTATTTTTTAATTTATATATTTTTAGATGTTATTAGTCACTGCATGTCAAAATCTGTCCTTTAATGCGGGGCTTTTCATTTTGATTTAAAGTAGCACTATCGCCAATACAGCAGTAATAGCAATAAAAAAAAACTGAAATATACAATAAATAGGTGGAGGGGAGCCATAACTATGTGTATACAAAACATAGCCAACAGTGTAATGTCTGTGGAGCAAATGCAGATTTTCTTTATGTTATGAGACAAGCCGGCCCGGCGCTCAGCCCCTCCTCCTGAACGGCGTGCTACGCAGGATGTTTACTTCAGATACGCTGCACAAACAGCCCCATCTAGTGGCCGAACAAAGAATTGTAATTAGCGATAGTGCTCCTTTAAAAAAATAACACACACACCACTCGAGCCGATCAGAATCAAACAACCACTACTGAGATGACAGAATTCATTCGTTCATAACAGAAGACCCCGGATGTAGTGAATAAATAGGCCTGATAGAATAGAAAAAATTGTAAAAGAAAATGTGTTTACAGTTAAAACTACTGAATAAAATTACAATAAAAGTTTATTTAAAAAAAGGAAAGTGATTATTATTAATAAAATAGGGGGTCCTTGGCAGGGAAAAGCTGGGCTAGGGTAGGCAATATACGTAGAGACATGTCCTCTGCTCGTCCTTGCCTGTTTATGAATGACGTGAACCACAAGCTGAAGCCGCTGCACGGTGATTCAAAGGCTTATTGCGGTCCTTCTGTCTGTTTCTGTCCAAAATTGCTTTTTTTTTTTTTTTTTTTCCAAAAATTAGACAGTATTTCTCCGGGGAGTGCAGTTACTGACAGCGTGAGCTCCATGTTTGCTCCGAAAGCTTGACAGACGTAGCAAGACAAACTAGAGGGGGCGTGGAATAGCGAAGGGTCAATTTAGCATTTTCTGTTTCTAAATGTCTGAAGATTTGATGAAAATTTGCTACACGTTTTGGATGGAACTCTCAGTGCCCTCCTGGCATGATGTCATACCATCTTGATTTTTTTTTTTTTTTTTTTTTTTTTTTTGAGGTGCTATGCAGAGACTAAAAGTTAACAAAATGCAACATCCAGTCCAGTTACAGCCAGCTAACCCTGCTG